>JAAGAY010133174.1:0-32985 GCA_011801015.1 Ardeotis arabs
GACCTGATCTAGTGGGGGATGTCCCTGCTCCTTGCAGGGGGGTTGGACTAGATGACCTTTGAAGGTCCCTTCCAACCCTAACCATTCTATGATTCTATGATTCTATAAGATAGGAAAATCTAACTTTTGCAGGGTGAAATAAAAGATTGTAAAGAAAGTACAGATATGAATATTTGAGCAATTATGAAGCAGTGTCTGAGACAAAATCACCATGGAGACAGACTAGAGTTCTTTTGGGCTAGTATCAGTGATCTGCTAGCAATCTCTGGGGTTGGGTATGTACGGAGATGTTTGCAATGCCGTCACAAGCAAATATTACCGAGAATTATACCATGATGGAACAATAACTTACCATTGATGACTTGTGAAACTAATGCTAAGTATAATGCTTGGGATTAGACACTATCCAAATGAAGGTATATAGTTTCATCATGAGAGACCTGAGGAGATGATGTTTTTTGTGATTCCAGAAAAACCTTGTGGGAAAATAAGAACATGTGGTGGAGTCACATGTGGAGATGCAGTGCCAGGGCTGTGAAGAAGGTTAACAATATACTGGTCTGGATATGAGGGAAGCATTTATTTAGAGGTCATTGCTCAACAACTGTTAGATTGAATCTAGAACACTGTGTCCACTTTTCACATACACACACAGTGCAAGAAAAATGTTTATAAATAGGTGAGTTCAGCAGAGGATCTTCAAGACAGTCAGGGGCTGGAGCACTTGCCCTGAAAGGAGAGGCTGAGGGAGTGGGGCTTGATCAGCCTGGAGAGGAGACAGCTTCAGGGGTGGTGGTGGTGGGCCTAACATAAGTTTTCCTGTACTTTCTGTGCTTAAAAGGAGTTACTGAGAAAACAGAGATAGACTCTTCATTGTGATGAGAACAAGAGACAATTAAAATAAATTAATGGAGGAGGTGTTCCAACTGGGCATGATGTAAAAAAAACCCCAACCTATCAGGTCGACTAAGCACTAGAACAGATTGCAGAGACTTTGCGGATCTCCATGCTTGGTGGTTTTCAAGATCCAAGTGACGTGCTCTGCAGTCTAAGAGATTTGACATGAAAGCATTTTTCTAGAGAAATGTTTCTGACTTTTGCAACTTATCTTCATGGCTTTGAGTCCCCTGTCATTCCACTCCTTATTTTCCTTCTTTCCTTCTGTAGGCCTTGATCCAGTAAGAAATTAAGGATCTTATCAAGCACTTTCCACTTGGATTCTAAGGAGGAGAAGACCCCATAGAGTTAACCATATATGCACGTCACTGGAGGTGATGTGATTGTTCCTCACATTTTCTTCTAATTTCCATTCAGAAGAATGAAAATATAATTGCATTATTCTTAACCCAGAAGACTTTTGGTATTTTTGAAAAATGTCCATGTAGTGCATTGGAGAAAATTCTTAGCCAATATAACTCAATGTATTACAAATTAAGCTGAAGTCTAGTATAAGATTTTCCTTACTTTTTCTGGAGAAAAAGAGGAGAGGAATTGTTCTGTGCTGCCTCTTTTAAATTATAATGTGTATTTTATTATTTCTTGAATATTTTACTTTTACCTAATGCAATAATAGTTCATTAATCAGGGACACTTTGCCAAATTAACTGTAAAGTAGGAATGAAGCACTCGTATTTAAACAGCTATTACATTATTCTTAAAATAGCTTAAATGGTTGTATTAAAATAACAAGGCAATGGTTAAATCAACAGTTACTGCCTTTTAGGTTCGGCTGGTTACAACCATATTTGTAGCCAGATAATTAAGCATTGGTACATTTGCCTTTTGGCTAGTGATTAATTAGAATGGACAGCAAATACAACCAGGGAAATAGGACAATATATTATTTTAATAGCTCATATTTTAAAAATGAATAGAAAACTATAGAAAAGTGCAGAAAAAAACTTTTTTTTTTTTTTTAAAAAAGAATAAATGTTCCTAAAATTATAGCACGAAACATGCAGGTTTTGTTCCTATGCTTCATTTATTTGTTTATTTATTTTAATCTTCCAAAGCTTCCCCTGAGGTTGTTTCAAGTGCACATATCAGCTTATGTAAAAAAATTTCCCCTGAAAGTAAAAATGAAATGTCCTATGTTTTCTTCCCTTTATATTCGTTTGAAGAACTCATGTCTTGTCTTGAATTCAGCTGAAAAGAGGACATTATGTACCAATCATGTTTTAGCACCTAAAAGTACAGTTTACATTTGCTTGTAAGCCTGGGAAGGTAAAGACAAATAAAGCCTGCATGCTTAAATTCTAAGCCCTGTAAGATTCTGGCTTCCTGTTTTAGAAATAATTTCTGGCACTATTTAAATGAACACTTCATGTTAGCGGGCTACATTGATGTGTTTCCCATTAAAAAATTTCAAAAAATTAAAAAAAAGAAGCAAGAAAAGCAGACATAAAGGTTACCCAGTTTTGCAAACAGACTTTAAAGATTATGGGTTCTGTAGTCTTCTGTAAGAGAACATGACAAGTTCTCTGCCCTTGTAGCCACTACAACAAGAAAATCCAGTTTGTAAAACACTGAGTGGTTACACGGAGTTTTTCACTTCCAATATGTGCTTATGGTCTTCATCTTGAATAAGGGAAAGCATAGAGAAGGAATGTACAATGACAGAACTAAGTTAGTGAAATTTCACCTACAGGGCACACCATCATAAAATTTAGCACTGAATGAAATAACTGAATGCTCATTTCAGAGTAGCACATGACTTGGCATAGATTCAGTGCTGTGAGCCAGGATGAGGGTGAGAGGCATGAATATGGAAATTTACAGTAAAATACATGTACAGCAGTTCTTGGAGGGAAAACTTGGAAGTAAATAGGAAATTATGTGTTTATAAAGCTGATGAAAACAAAGTATCAGCAATAAAGTGAAGGCTTAAAGTTTCATGGAACTATTTCTTCACCACTAGTATTACACAAATAATTTAGTTCCCCAGGGAAATAAATTTTTTGTTCTCCAGAAATATACACCAGAAAACTTTGGACCAAGTTTCACCTTCTCCAGTTTCTCAACATGGAGCTTTTCTTTAGGTAAACATACCTGTGCAATTTTTCCTGTGTTCAGTTCTGGTGAGTTGACCTCAGCTAGCTGCCAGACACCCACCCAGCTGCTCTCTCACTCCCTCTCCTCAACAGGTTTGGGGAGAAAAATAAGGTTAAAAAACTCGTGGGTTCAGATAAAGACAGAAAGATCACTTACCAGTTGCCTTCACAGGCAAAATAGACTCAACCAGGGGAAAACTAATTTAATTGATAATTAAAATAGAGTTGGGTAGTGAAAATAAAAGATAAACTAAAACAGCACCATATGCCACCCCTTCATTCCCAGCTCCTTTACCTCCTTCCCCCACCTCAAACAGCACAGCTGGGATGGAGAATGGGAAGTTATGGTTAATCCATTACACTTCATCTCTGTCACTCCTTCCTCCTCACACTTCCCCCCTGCTCCACCATGTGTCCTCTCAACAAGCTGCAGTCCTTCAGGATAAACCTGCTCCACTATGGGTCCTCCGCAGGCTCCAGGGAAGTACCTGCTCCACCACGGTATCTTCCATGGACTGCAGAAGAATCTCTACTCCACCACCTGGAAAACCACCTCCCCCTCCTTCCTTTCTGACCTTCATGTTTGCACGTTTCTCACTTGTTTTTTTCTTCACTCCTGACTGCCTGTGCAAGCATTTTCCCCTTTCTTAAATGTTTTCACAGGGGGCCACCCCTGCAGCCCCCCTTGCCGCTGACACCTGATACACCGCTGACTGTAACTCTATATCAAATTACAGTCTCTGATAGGAGATTCTTTATCCTCACCCACTTCTTAAGAAAGGAGTTATCCAAAGAATCAGCAATTTACATGGCCAGAGTTGGAGGTTACAGCCATAATGAAGTTCTGGGACCTGAGAGATCAGTTAGAGGAATAAATTTAGGTTATTTGTACCTTCCAGAGCCAGGCATACCTGACAGTGAGGAGTAAAGGAAAAAAAAAAGTGTCTTGCAGATTAGACTAAATAATTCTGGAGAGGTTTCTCTACCTGCTTTTTTGTTAATAGCAAAGTGATTTTTTAGAATGAATAAATAGTGAAAATGACTGAACTTCTGGGATTTAGAAAAACTGCAAACTGAGAATTCAATTTCTACTTTTTTCTGTCTGATAAAGACGTATTTCATTAGATTGATAGTCGATACCTTTCTAAAAGAAGACAAATTGCAAGCTTGATATCTTTTAGGTTTTGTCCACATTAGCAAGATAAATTGATAGAGTGTCCCTCAAACCACCTGAAATTTACCCTGCATCCACATGCAGAACTGCTTCATAAGATTGATAGGGAGGCCAAAACTGGCTGAAGTTATGCTAACAACTTTGGAAAGTAAAGCCCTAACTGACTGTAACTCATTTTTTTAATGGTAGAAATCTACATTAGAGCTTTGTAGGCACAAATGAAATTTTCAAACAGTGCATTTTATGATGTGAACTAAAACTGCTCCAGCCACTATTGGGATATTGCAAGATGATTATTATGACAAGCAGCAGCAACTATAAAGTCATTCTTAATGTATCCAAAGCAGAGGCCTGCAACATCTACAAATTATAAGTGTATTAGACAGGATATAATTAATACATTTCAGGGCAAACTAGTAAGTGTACTAAAATAATGCAACAAGTAACAGTAAATAAGTATTTCATAACATGGTTGGCATATCCAGACACATTATTTACAGAAGCATGAGTAACGTGATGGCAAAAAATAGGAGGCATTAGGAGATACGCAAGTCATAAAAAGTTGCCACACTAAGGAAAAGATGAGCATGAGGAACTGCAAAAAGACAGAGCATTCTGCCCAACAGACAAGAAGGATGTCTGGTGAAACCAAAAACCAAAATAATATGAGCAATAGCTGAGATTTCCCTTTGGGGTATTTGGACAGAAGCATTAAAATGTCACAAATGCCACTGAGAAAAAATAGAGAAGAAAGGAAAAAACCTCATGTCATCTTCAGCTTCTCTCATCAAAGATCTCTCAAGACAGATCACTTCGACCTCGGTGATCAAGAACCACTGAGGACTGTAGCCATCTCCAGCATTTATATGGGCACTAGCTGCGTGGTAGTGCATGCCTACAGATAATGTAAGATGTGATTTTTGAAGGCTAACAGTTTTGTATTTGTAGAGCTGATGGCAAATAATGTGTAAGAACAAGTAATTAGTTAGGAATTGTATTGTTAATGAAGGAATTTAATAAAAGTTCAGTTTTCATTTTTAAAACTAGTTTGATTATTAATTTTCTAAACACTCCCATCGTGGTGATTTCAAATTCTCTAACCAATAGGCATACACACAAGCATACATATATTGCTTTGCAACATTAACATGAATTTTGCTGTAGGTAAGGGCTTTGAGCTTTGACAGAGAAACTTTTTAAAAACGTGGATTTCTGTCGGCCAAGATGGATTGCTAAGTTTTCTTGTTTAAAGACAGGAATAATTAATTACTCTAAGCTGAATGGCAACAGAGCCTTACTGCAATAAACCTTTTGGAATGCTGCTCTACAGAGTAAATTCAGGAAACAGAGTTTCACACTGTAACTCTCTAACAAACACAGAGATGGCTGTAGTGCATCAGATCAGTGGTAATTTAGGACAGAGTCTGTTTATCAACAGTGGGCAAAAGCACGTATATAGGGGAGCATGTAAGAATAAGGCAAGGGTATACACTCCCCTAAAAACATTGTTATCCCAGTTTCCAGCCATATGAGGCTCAGGACAGAAATCATGTCATTACAAAATCTCTCATAACCCTTCAATGGTTTTCTCTCCAATGTATCTGCGCAGTTTTCCCTTACATCTTCATCACTCACAACGTCTTGGGGTAACAGATCCCACAGCTACTGTACCTCTTTTGCAAAACCTGTTTTTTTGTTAGCCTTGAGGTGCTCATTTTGATCATTGTCCCCCAACAGTTGTCTTGGAAGAAACAGGAAATTATTCCTTTCCACTCCTGCCATGCCATTGCCCAGCTCAATCATCTTCTTTCTGCGTTACAGGTCAGTCCTGGAAGCCATTCCTCAACTTTGTCATCCGTGTGATCTTTCACAGAAATTTTAGAAGTCCTGTCTCCCCTTTTTGATAAGTTGTTCTTGTAGAATATGCCATTTAAGCAAATTAACCAATACTACATATTGTCAGATAAAGTGATAAATATTGACAAATATGTCAGTATGATCTTTTGCCATTTAGCAGGTTTATTAATTGGGCCTTAAGTCATTGAACTGTCAATATAACTCCCAAGGGATCCAGGAAGTAAAAGGTATAGTTTGCCAAAAAAGAAAATTATGTATATCATCAGACACTGAACTGCTTTGTTTGGATGATTATAGTAATTATTTCAAGAAATTATCCACTGATTAAGGAGATACATAGATTTGAAGCAGACTGAAATATAATTACTTGTGTGCCATAATTTCTATGGATTGATATTTATATCAGCCTGATTGGATTTGTTCAAATTGTATAAAAGTATTAAAAATGCAGAGAATTATTTATGGAGAGTGATCAGGAGCAAAATCCTCTTCACAGTTTCTGAAATAAAGCCAATTAGTACAAAGTAGCCTGCATTCATTTTTATCCAATACTCATTAGAAAAACTTGTGAGCTTTGGTTTGTTTCATGTATTTTCCATCTCCTTGGAAAATAAATAATGCAGATTTGCCTACAAACACTGTGTTGAAATCAGTGTCAGAAATGTATTTACTTCCTGCTAGCTGTTTTTATTAACAGGTGTTAAGACACAAACATCTCCTCAAGCTGCCCTGGCCCAGGACTCTCCTGCCCAGCCGCTGAAGCCCAGCGGGTGCCCAGGGATGACGTCCCCTTCGCCACTGGGACTGGCACAGACAGGGGGTCCACACTCAGAAAGCTGAGCGGGATGGAGGAGGTGAGTATCACATGAGGGACTCTAGAACAAAATAAAGATTTGAAAATGGTTAAGAGCAGACATTCATGGATTAAATTGTCATAAAAGCTGAAACAGTGAGAAGAGATCAGATAACCATGGACCACATAAATAGACTACAGTCACACAACTGTTGAGGGGATGTTTTTGAAGGGCTTCAAAATATAAACTGAAATTAAAGAGGTCTTCACAGTCAAAGGGAAGGGAAGAAAGAAACAGTTGTTAGTAAAATGGGAAGCCTGGCTCCAGAAATCTAACTGTTGAATAGAAGCCATCCCTCAGTGATACTTAATGTTTGGGGCTGGAGTGGATGAGAAAAGGGATGGATTTTCCATCACACTGCCCAGCAACACCAGCACTAGGATTTTCCCACAAAAAACTATTCCCACACAACTGGACTAAAATTAGTGAAGAGAAGGCCATTTGAATAGGCCTGCTTGGAAGAACTTTTTTTTTTTCCTCTCCAAGAAAATCTTTTGTTGAATAGCAAAAGTAATCTGATGTGCAGCAAAGACAGCTTTTGTTTGTAAACTGATTATCTTCTACACCTCACTGCACGAAGTTGTTCAGCATACCTTCTGACAGCCCTGTCATAATCCTTTTGCAAGGTCACTGACATCTTATCAACTCTGTTTTCTTAAATCGTTAACACAGAACCTAGGTATTACATGTAGAATGCATGCATACGTACAAGACATATTATGTATATGTATAAAATACATATCTTGTTTGTATGTATGTATGTATATATGTGCATGACCTCATAGAAAGAGATCTTCCAAATAAAAAAAAAGAACTTTCATATTTAGATTTCAAAAGAAATCACACACATTTTAAGAACTCAGTGCAGTTATGTTCTTGGGTAACATTATACACTTCATAGTGTAAATACATAAACCCTATGGAGTACCCTTTGCAACCATTTTCTATACCAGTTATGTGCAAAGCCAGAACTTTAATTTTGGAAAATATATTTTTACTAACCTTCTAACAAATTTTTTTTTTTTCTTTAGAGAGTCTTTTTAGAACTGTCAATGAGTTTGTTTCAAAATTCAACTCATAAATGTCAACTTCTTTTAGAAACTAACGGGAGAAAATTGTATGCATGCCTGATTTACTTCTATGTAAGTCACACATATTTTAAATGAGAAAAAAATAAGAAAAGCAAGTTCATTGTGTGAATAATCCAAGACAAAATCCACTGAAGTCCTCAAAGAGTCTTTTGAATCTTGGAGAACAAACAGGTCAGAATATGAATAATGGAAAGGAACAACCCCGATACAGTGCTAACAGCTAAATGAGAACTGTTAATTAATTAAATGAGATCCAGTATGTCAGAGAAAAAAGTTACTTTTCTCCCCTCTCCTGCTGCCACTGTCAAATTCATGTATGAGAACCATCATTTCCTACTAGTGTAAAACAGGACACAAGTGCCAAATGAAATGTGTGTGATTGATTGGTTATACCTTCTGGGCAGCTTAAAAGCAGGAACCTCACCATTGTATCTCCTTCTCTGGTAGCAGAGTTGGTTTTTTTAGTGGTAAAATGGGAAGGTATTGATTGACATAAAGAAAATGTAACTAATATAATTCCCAGGTTTTGGTTCTGGATGTTTTAAGACCATATAAACTTCCTACATTAGTCATAGTCATGCATTAGGCAAGCATTTTAATTTTGTAGAGGACTATATCTTGGGAAACACAATATTTGAATCTGTGAGAAAGACTTATAACTGAAATTAATACAGCCAGATTGTTTCACCATGTGTTTGTCCTAAATTTCCCCAAGTATTTCAAGAGTCACCCAAACTTCAGCATATTTAACTTGTTTATCTCTAGATGCAAAACTAGTCTAGACAGCAAGAGATGTGTGTTGTTTAGTTAACTGTATATTGTGCAGTTCTTGCATGAAATGCGCTACACAGCAAGGTAGTATGATACTGTCCAGGATGATACTGTGATATCTTTTCATTGGGAAGGCTTAGTTATTGGAATGTATTTTTTATAGATTATGTTAAATAGCATAATGTTCATCACTGGTTCCCCATATAAACTCCCTGACATGCTGTCTACCTGAGATGAGTAAATTGTCCAGTTTGAACTGACACTGGCATTAGAAAAGCACTTAATGAGTTTAAATTTCACATTGAGAGGAAAATCCATGAAGAAGAATAGGTAAGAAATTAATTTAACCAGCCTTTTAAATAATCAACCTTGCAAACAACTGATTTGCAAGATGCCAATATCATGCTTACACAATTTTACTTCATAGCAGCAATTATTCTACCTCCCAGCACTTTGAGAATGGATAGTTGCAGTAATAACTCATAGCAGTTTCTTTTCCTTGATAAGGAGAAAGAATTTGTGATACAGAGTAACATAACATGATTTTTGCAGTTCAGGTGACAGAGTATTGTCTTTCAGAGCTGGATTGCACTTTAGAAATGAATGATGGCAATCAGAAATCATGAAGCTGGGTAGAAATGATAGATACAGTAGAAATATGTAATGCAACAATATGACTAGTTTCAGTTATCTAATATATTTTGGATATATGCCACAGAGATAAATGGGGGAAAAATCAATTTCTGGATATTTTAAAAAGTAGCTGACACTTGTAAAATCATACCCCATATTACCTTGCAATAATTGCTAATTTGCCTGTAACTCCTCACTCAAAACAGTAGCTCTAAATCATCTGAACCCTTGCAATTACACTAGTGTTGCTTGAAATAAATAAATAAAATGGAAAACAAGTAAAATCTAACTTATTTGACAGTCTAGCTGACTAGACTGAATAACAAGATCATGCAAACTACTACTTCTTTGTTTCAATTAAAGTGATTGATAGAGATTGAACAACTGAAAAGGCACAAGACCTCGCAAAACCTAATTAGCTAAAACCAGAAAAAGTATTACACTGAGAGCAGATCTGGGCAAATAATTGATTTAGTGGAAAAACTGTGTGTTGGGTGGAAGAATGTGGACGGGCTTTGATCAAAGTAAATATTTTGACGATTTCTGGTGAAAGAAAAGCTAAGAATTTGATTCACATAAAGCTGAAAATGATCTGACATTCTTTAAGGTCAATTTTTAAATGATTTTTACTGGCTTAAACTGAAATAGGTCATTCTGAAATAAGCTGAAAAGTTAATTTTGAAAATGTCATGAAAAAAATATTTAAGCCAATACTGTCTGAGTATATACAAACCATCAAACTGAGTGCAATCCACTCTCTGCCATCAGAACACCCCACAGTTCTGTCTGTGAATTCCCGTTTGGTTCTTCAGTTTTGTCTCTCCTCATTAGCCTTACCTATTTTAAGTATATAAAGAGATAAAAATACTTTATGAGAGCAGTTACTTTGAATGGCCCTTCCTGCTCAAGGATAAAGGATTTCTGTAACATACATAACAGCTTCCTTTGAGATCTTCATTTTTTTTTTTCACATCTTCTGTTTTCAGCACCATTCTCATTTCAAAAGTTTCTTATCAAATATCTGAGAGGGATTATACTGAAAATAACGAGTGGCCTTCAGAACCAATGGGGAATATTCCATTAATCAGAGATACTCACCTAAGCATGTCAGCATCATTATGGGGAATAAAATAAATTATAATTGGTCAGACTTCTAGCACATATGTCTACATGATTCTGACAATTAAGGAAAACCTCAAATAACCAGTCAAATAAAAAAGAATGGACTTCCCTTATGGATATTAAGACATGGATACGTATATTTGCCCAGAGAGGTGGTGGATGCCCCATCCCTGCAAAAGTTCAAGGCCAGTTTGGACGAGGCTCTGAGCAATCTGATCTAGTTGGGGATGTCCCTACTCCTTGCAGGGGGGTTGGACTAGATAACCTTTGAAGGTCCCTTCCAACCCGAACCATTCTATGATTCTATGATTCTGTACTGTAGGACACCAATAGTCTGGAAAAAGGTGTGATTGTAAATCTAGTGGCATATTGAGAAGGCTATTATTAATCAAGCCCTTTGAGAGAGCTCCAGCCATACAAGATATACCCTTACTTTAGACAGTTGTTTATGGTTTCCACTAGAGCACTACAACTGAAAACTTGTAAGGTTTTCAGGCTTCAGCAATTAATTTTGATAGTTACATTCCTCACACCCTAAAGGGAGCTCCAGTTTGAGCATGCAGGGGTAGAAAAACTAATGTGAAGAGCAGCAACGAGGGCTTCTAGAGTTCTGTTAGCACCAAAAGGAAGATTAGGGAAAATGTGGGTCCACTGGTCTGTGGGGCAGGGCCTGTGTGTTGTATTGCTGTAGGCCCAGTTCAATATTTTATTCTCTACTAGCAAACTTTTAAAATCCTAGCATCCTTAACACTGTCTTGATAATTTCTTCTTGAACCTTACAAAAGGCAATTCCATTTTTACTTTTACCCTCTCTTAGTAAGAACTAGAATCCTTGTCTCATTTCCACCATGACTTCCTTAAAGCCCAAGCTGTCAGAGTCAGTTTTCCCTGTCTCCAGCAGCATCCTGAGGACCGCAGGTTTGACAGGTCACCTGTGTAGCAGCTCTGCTGCTCATTGTCAGCGTGCATAACAAAATCCAGTGACAAAACTCAAGTTGATAAGCATAAGAGTAGCCCAGCTGTTAGCAGCAACTAAAAATGATAGTCTGAATAAAATTCATATAATTGGTTGTATTAGTATAATATCCTATTGACTTCCACTTAGTTTTTGTTTAAGCTGCTGCAAATTAGATGAGCAGAAGGCATGCAATTCAACAGGTCAGCACCTGTTTTCTGGGTTTTTTTTTTTTGTGATTTATTTGGTTTTCTCTTTCCCAAGAGTTCACAGTGAGAAGAATGGAAGGATGGAGGAAACAGTGTTCAGAGGAATAACAAGGAATAGTATGCCTTTTGCTATTACAGTGCTTTTCCATCCTTTTTTTTCCTCCTATGTAAATTTGTATTTCACAAACCTTTAACAGATTCAGAAATTCATCTTAAATAACAACCCACAAGTTACAGTTTTAAGATTCCAGGCTCTTCAGATCTGAAAAATTGAACTGGAAATGTTGTCTTTCTCCCCCAGGATTTATGCTAACCAGTTCTGTCTCATCAGCTAGTTAGCTTGAAGAAAATCTTTGTAGTATCTTGACGTGTCTATTCCTGTCTATTTTGATGAAGTAGCATCAAGAGTATGTAAAAGTTTCTCACTAAAGTTATTCAGGGTTTAATACATTACTAGAAAGTTATTTTCTTTTCCACAGTACTTGTTCATGAAAGCAACGTGGATGTTTATTCCTCTATGGTGGAAAGTACCTATGTCCTGTCTTGTAAATGGCCAATTTTAGGCTTACTTGTAAGAATACAGCGTGATGCTTTTTTCATGTAAAGCCATATGCATCAAGTGTAAATTTATTTAGTTTGTCAGTACCTTCACATAAAGGAAGAATATTTTTAAATACGCAAGTGATAGCACCTCCTCCCACTTGTTCAGGGAAGGTGAATCCAGAGGACTTTGGGATACAGGGGAGTACTTCTTCCCAGCTCCCTCACCTCAAGTCCATGGGCTCTCAGACACAGGTTGCTCCTGTCCCAGTCTCCTAGAGTCAGGCGGCAGTAGCTCTCTGGCCCTAGGTCCAAAGAGGACTGAGGATAAACACATAGCCCCAACATACCGACACAGAGAAGAGCTGTACCTTTACAGGCACCGCATCGACAAAAGCGACATTCACCTAAACATGAACAGTACAACCAGCCTGAGCCTGTTCTTATTTGTCAGCTGTTCAGGCTCAAAGCACGCAAGCAGATCCCACACATACATACTTTCCCACACAGTGGGTCTCTCAGGTAACTGATGTGATGTCCCTGGTAGCTGATTCCATGGTCCCAGCAGTGTCCTACCCCTGGCCAAACATGGCCAAACATGCACCAGTTGCTTACTTGCAGAAGTTTACTTGCACAGGTTTGGCCATGTTTACATGCACAAGTTGTTTACTAGCAACAACAGACCTTTATCACTCCTTCTCTCAATTTTTCTATTTTTATTACACCCCAGTGCCTCCTTTCTCCCACCTTTGGCCCCTACTCATAAGAATTTTTACCAATTCCCACAATCTCCTTGAAACATCCTTTAAGCTTGCTTTTTCTTATGAGACTTACAACGATCTTGTTTCCCTTCTTTTAGTCAATTACCACGTTCTGAGCAAAGTGCTCCAAGGCTATGCACGAGCAGCTCCTTCCCGGGCCCATCCATCAGTGTCCTGTCCTGAGTCTTCATTGTCTCCCTTATCTACAGCTTGCCAAGTTTTATGCATCTCTGTATTTAATCTATTACTTTCCCAGTCTTTTGCCTTTGTCTTTTATGCTGAAAGTCATTAAGAAAATATCCCTAAAAGCCAAACATCTTGCTGCCACGCTCAGTGCCTGAATCTCCTTCCGTTGTGAGGCCTCCTCTTGCTGCTCACCTATGTACAGTTAATCACAGGTGTAACATACTGGTTTCAAGAGAGAGTAATTTCCCTTCCTACTCAAAATCAGAATCATCTTTTCTTCTCATGTCATCTGATGTCTTTGCTAAGGTTCCTAAATGTTGTAGTCTTAACTTATTAGTAGCTGTCTCCAATTTATACTGCAAAGGTTCTGTATGCATTCTGTGGATCATTCCTTGACTTGTCATAGTTATCAACACTAATGACTGTCTATGCCAGCATATAGCAAAAAAAAGGTAATGTTTTTTACTTTATTATGTACTTATTCTAGATTCTAGCATGAAAGACCTCTTCACTCAAGTGGTTTTATCACCCAAGCTGAACCCACTGCAATCAGAGCTCGCGGACTGGAAGCAGGCTGCTGAACACAATGCAGGTGAGATGTTCTCATGCATTGGGTGAGGAGAAATTTCCCCAAATCTCCATAAATATCTGGGGTGAAATACCAACCTCATAGCAACAGCTTCCCCCAGCCCTTTTTTTTTTCAGTAGAGGCAACTTTCCAGATGTGAATTTTTAGGTGCGTATATAGATCGAACTCAATTTTCCAATTCTTTCCACCCAGTCGCTCTCTCTGAATATCTAATGAATAATTCAACAGAAGCTGATGACTGGATGTTGCAGTGGGGCTTACCAAGTGCTTCTTCAAGTTTACAGCCATATACAAATCTTGCAACTTTAGCTGCAGCAGGTCTGCATGATGTTAGAGGAAGACTAGAATAAAAATTATCTGCATGAAAAAAAATGAAGCACAGTTTTCAAGCAGACTTTTAAAAAAGTAATTTTGATGTCCTCCCCCCTACCCCCAATAATCTATTCTTAATTTAGCTTTCCGTTATATGAAGTTTGCTATACTCCCTTCTGCTCGAGGGAATTTGGATTTTCCTTAAACTGATGCTGATTTATGGTAAAAATATTTTATTAATTTGGTAGTCTTTATGCAAGGCTTTCAAAACGCAAACAGAACTGTCCTCTGAGAAATACACTCAGCTGGCTTGGGGCTAAAATAGACTGCTTTATAATGTCAAAAGGTGACATGGGGGTGAATTTCTTACTGATCTGAGATGCACTGCATGATAGTATCATACCTAGAGCCATAATTTTAATGATAATTTATTGTCACTGAGAAGGGGAAAAGGAGGTCAGATCTGTATATTGGTTCAGCGAGCGCGTGCTGTTACTCATTCTCTTGCTCAGTTTTTGCAGAGATGATGGAGAGGAAAAATAAAACATAATGCATTCTCAAGGTTGCCAGGAGCAACTAATGCTTCCAAATTGGTATTCATGTTTTATTACATCTTAAATTTCAGCACCTTAAAAACAATAAAGGAAATTGCATTTTCACAAAGAATCTTCCTTCAGGGAGTGTACTTCAAGTTTACTATCTTTTCTCTGATGTCTTTGTCCATGTATTATGAACTCCTTGTCTCGAAAAAAAAAAATATATGTTCACATTATATATATGTGCAAAGACAAGTGTATATAATTCCATGTTCCTGAAAGCTTACAAATTTGATTCCTCTAAAGCATGTACATAGAGTCTTTTAGAAGAACGGTATTTGTAAGCTTTCAGGAACATGGAATTCTCTATTCACTTCTCTCTGTACAGCCCCTGTGAAATATGAACTTCATGCAAGTACAACAGATTTGTAGAGGACTTCGCTGAGGTAATACTGAATCCCCTGATCACTTTTCCTTTTTGAGAATCAAATGGTTCTACTGGGCATGGCACCTGACTCTTTTCCTGGAATGTGCCTCTTTTTGGAGACATAGCCAAGTATTTTCCACAAAGCAAGAGCCAGAGGGAGGGAAGAAAAAGCATTTTTCCACCATTGTTATTAAACAGTTACACAAGTATTTTTAATGAAAATATGTCAGTGGCAATGAATTGTTCCAATACAGTTTCTATCAAATTAAAATATTATAGGCCAAACTCTTAAACTCTGATTTGTTCATACTGTACATGTAGCTGTCACACTAGCATGAAGAATATTAGACTGAGTCCAAAAGAAATGGAAATGAATGGCTGTAGAAAAAAGAAGTAGTATCTTTGAAGTTCAGAAATTCTTGTCATTCAAGGCAGTTAATGCAATTTACATTGACTGTGGTAAGCTATTAATAAAAAATAGATTGATCAGAAAACATTTATATATTACGAATATTAGGATGATTTCACTTCACAGAGGTAACAACTTATTAAAAGGAAAGAGATCTTCAGGTGAAGTCTAAAGAAACCATTCCTGTTCTCTTACTACATGTTCTTACATCTTTATATATAAAAAAGAAATAATAATAGTGAAAGATTTCTGAACTGGATTTTGTTTGTAGGAGGAAAACAAGAGTTCTAGCATCCAACTGCATTATAGTACCCTGCACAGAAATATTTTCACTACACTATTACAGAAGTGAAGTACAAAGAAACAAAACTTCAGTGCTGAAAATGCTGATGGATTATTTCTACCAATTTCATTATCATAAAACCAAACAAATTCCATTAGCTCTCCTCTGAGTTGCTATCAGTTGCTATACTCTTTCTAATAAAATTTGTCAGAAGAGTTGGATACCTGAACTGTTAATCCTAATAATTATTACAATTACACTGATGTTTCTGGAAATGTTATGTCTGATTTGATGATTCACAAGAAATAAACCTTTTGCTCTACCTGAAGATCATTTCATTATATATTTTCATCTACCCTCTAAAGGACTTTTGTAGGAGTATTACATATTTTATTGTATTTTATGCAGTATGCTATAAAAAAAATTTCTTCATGAAATCACCAAAAATTCAAGAGAAAGACTAAAACCTCTCAGAATATAGGGAGTTGTATGAGGAAGGAATAGTGTTATTGTTCTGTTATCAATGAAAATGTTACATGAGAACACTGAGAAGCCATTGATCATCTCTCAGAACATTAAAAAAGGCATAAAATGCCTAGAAAACACTAGCTTGTAAATAAATATTAACTAGTCCTTGTTGACTGCAGGTTTTTACATTACTTGAAGTGTCTGTAAGACAGAATCAAAGGTTGAGGACTGTAATGTTCTAATAGAAAACAAATATGAAGTTTCTTATGCCTATGAATTCATAACTTTTGCTACAGAAAAATTTAGAGTTTCAGAATTTTCTATTTTAAATTTTGCTACCAATACCATTTCATTTACCTTAAATACTTGGGACTAATAGTCTTCTTTTCCTATTGGTTCTCATCACATTTCCACTGCACATTTCCTTTGCATTCTCCATCTTGAAGGAACTATAGCTTGTTATAGCTCCAAATGCCACTTAAATCTCAGGTTGCTTCTACAGAAATTTACGAAGTCCCCAAATTCAGCAACACTTCTGCTCTCCCAAGAACTAATACTGATGACTCGTACAATTAGTTCTTTCACCATTTGTCATTTTTTATAGATTCCCATTCCATTCCCTCCATTTGGAAGGCCCCATGTAACATCTCCAGTAAAAGTGGATCTGATAGACGTGTTCAGAAAAGGATTTAGGTCATAACTTATACATGCTGCTTTGGTAAGCCTCAGGTTCTTCTCAACATAATTATTTTCTTTAATTTTTTTTTCTCCTGATACTTCTTTTGATCCATTGCTTTACTTCTATGTTATTTCCCATTTCTTCTGGTCTATTGTTTCTCCTCTTCTTTTGCACCTGAGCATTTTTTTCCCTCCACTGTTTTCTTTCTTCTGCTTTTCCATTCCTGTTTTCAGATTCCCAGCACACTTGCCACCTCTCAGTCAGGTAGGAGTGATGTTTTTGTGCACAGTGTGCAACATGTTGAGCAGTGACAGATGCACACAAAGTTGCTGGATTGGACTGTGATCACTGAATCTGCACAAGTGGGGATGAGCAATTGACACTACCAACTGAAAGAGTGGTTGTAGAATAAAAAAGCTTTTAAAATGCAGGTTTAGCAAGTGAGTCTGTTTGTATGCCTTCCCTCAGAAGAGCCTCCTGGTCTTTTCCTAACATCAGATTTTATTTTTTATTGTTAAAAGTCTTAGATATCTTAAGATCTGGAAGTCTCAGAATGATCATGATCTTTCTCTGTGACTGTAAATAGTTACCAGGTTTTTTCTTATTATTCATTTTCTAAAAATCTGAGATTATCGCACATTCATTCCTTCCACTTTCTCTCTCAGTTGTTTGGACTGAAAATTCTTCCAGACAGCTCTTACTCCTCTCTATTCTTAAAATAAATAAATTTTAAAAACCCCTGGTATCAATTATGCTCTCTAAATGGCATAATAATCCATACAATCAACTTAATAATTTAAGTTTTTCCCAAAACTCCATTAAAATATATAACTCATAAAAGTGAATAATTATGACATCAAACCAGACAAAACCATAACAAAATAAAAACATTACTATACCCAGGTAACTTTAAATCAAATCTACTTTCATTTCTCCATAAATTTCATATGGGATGTAGGTAAATGTTTCAATTCCTTAGAAGTAGTGTTGTCAACCCCGTGGGAAACCATTCTCACTCACAAGAACTGACAGTATTTGTGGTACACACTCAGTAGAAAAAAGTAATAACAAATACCACACAAACTAGTTTTAGTTTTCCAGAAATCTGTATCCTTCCATAGCAAGATTCAGACTTGTGTGTTCTTTTCCTTAGGTGATATCTTTCCAAAGTTGTCCAACACTTTATAAAAAAGTAGCTACCTCCATGAAAGACTAGGTATCATGTAGAAATACAATACAAACAAATCACAAAATCTGACCAGATAAGCTTCATTTTGTACTTGTTTGAGCTTAAGTGATTAAAGTGGAAACAAAAAATATATGTAAGGCAAAGGAAACATTAATTATTCTCAGGAAGTGACAGTATGCAGAGAATTTATTTAATTGATAGGTGCTGTCTCCCAGGTTTTAATGCCTGCTTACTAATTGCAAGAAAACCAGCTAACTCCCCGAACCAATTAGAGATGTGATATAAGTGGTGTTGAAAGATTTGCTGGTGAACTTGTTTTCAGTATATCTCTGTTTCTATTGTTTTCCACTTCTTAAGAAAGTCAGAGCAAACTATGCAGGAGTCCTGGGCAAGAAGAAAATAAAACTTCCGGTAAGCAGGGAGAATGCAATTGACTTCAATGTGATTAGGATTAAGTCGTGGGATCTCTTCATTTTAGTCTTGCAAATTCCCTCTAGTAAATGAGGAAAGAATTTATTAGGTAATATTCAAAATTCAACTGGATATATTTCAAACTGTGCTGGTATGCTGGTTTTGTTTAGTGAAGGGGGGCCTAAGGTGGCAGCTTCTGTAGGAAACTCCTAGAAGTTGCTCCCCTTTGTTCAGTGGACTCAGCTGGGCCTAGGGTGGACCTGCTGCTGGCCAGGGCTGAGCCAAGTGGTAGCAGAATGTTCCCTGGTAACACCTCTGCAATAACAAATTTAAGAAGGGGAAAACAGGAAAAAAAAAAAAAAAAGTGAAGATATGAAGCAGCTGAGCAGGGGCAGAGAGGGGGATGTGTGAGAATTGTGGGCCTTGCAGGCCTCACCCTCTGGCCTCCTGCTGGGTCACCGACTGTGCCCAACTAGGCCTGGCCTGGCTGCAAGGAGTGGAGAGGAGATGAGATGTGAATGAGATGTGAAAAGATCCTGAGAGGTGTCTGCCAGCCTGTTGTGAAGAATTTTTCTTGTGAGAAGAACAGCTGCAGATGCCAAGGTCAGTGAAGGAGGGGGAGGAGTAATGCAGCTCCTGGCTGAGATTCCCCTGCAGCCTGTGGTGATGACCATGGTGAAGCAGGCTGTCCCCCCGCAGCCCATGGAGGAGCAGAGATCCATCTGCAGCCCGTGGAAGACCCCACACTGGGGCAGGCAGGTGCCTGAAGGAGGCTGTGGCCTGTGGAGGCCCTGCTGGGGCAGCTGTTCTGGAGGGGCTGCACCCTGTGGAAGAGATGACCCATGCCAGAGCAGTTTCATGAAGGACTGTGGCATATGGGTGGGACCCCACGCTGGAGCAGGGGAGGAATGTGAGCAGTTCTTCCCCTGAGGAGGAAGCAGAAGTGTAAAATGGCATGTGACGGACTGACCGTAACCCCCATTCCCTCTTCCCCCTGTGCCGCTCGAGGGGCAGAGGTAGTAGAGATAATGCTAAGCCTGGGAAGAGGGAGGGTGGGGGGAAGTTATCTTGTTCTCTCTCTCATTATCCTGCTTTGGTTTTAGTAATAAATGAATAGTTTTCCCCAAGTCAAGTCTGTTTTGCCTGTAATGGTGACTTTAAGGATTTCTCCTCGTCCTTATCTCAAACCTCGAGCCTTTTTCTTATGTCATCTCCCCCAGTTCTCTCGGAGGGTGGGGGGAGTGAGAGAGAGACTGCGTAGTCTGGTCCTGATCGGGGCTGAACTACGACAGCTGGGTATTACTCTGAGTAACCTGATCTAATGTTCGAGCTGGTCTTAGTTTGAACAGATGATTATCAGAGATCTTTCTTCAAAAAAAAAAAGAAAAAAATCAACATTAAGATAACTTTCCACATTCTGACATGGAGAAAGATATTTAGACTTTTCTGAATGGCAGCTTCTAACCTAAATT
Organism: Ardeotis arabs; assembly: GCA_011801015.1. Taxonomy (NCBI): domain Eukaryota; kingdom Metazoa; phylum Chordata; class Aves; order Otidiformes; family Otididae; genus Ardeotis; species Ardeotis arabs. The sequence goes on from JAAGAY010133174.1 coordinate 19,979, forward strand.
TTATATTATGCCATCTTTCTCTTATATTCTAACTTTCTCCATACAAGCACTATGTAATGTTTCATGCTCATAATAATCAAAGTAGCATAATACAATAATTCTTGTCATCATGATCTTCAGTTTTCTTTTCTTTAAGAGTTACTGTACTCAAAAAGTTTTAATTTGTCTATTGGCTATTTTGTCTATTGGCATGGTGCAAAACTTAAATGTGATAGCAAACCAGATAACAACAGCTGATTTGCATTAAATGTGGAAAAAGTCAAAGAGATTACCTCAGGGTGACTTGACCAATGAGGCCATTGGCAGCTTAGTTAAAAAGCAATAAATAGTGAAAATACTTCTACTTGTGGGAAACATCTACCCGTCATAGTTTTACACCCTGTAGAAGTCTAAGCCTGCACGTAGACCATTACATGCAGGACCCAGACCACCAGCAAGGATTGGGGATATTGAGTTGTGAGATATGAATGCCTTGGTCCTCCGGGTCCATGTTAGAGGTCCTAACTGGGCCGGAAGGGCAGGGCCTGGGCTGACATGAGTGTGTGCTCTGCCTAGGACGTATGTGTCACTGAACAGAAATCTTAGAATCAAAATTGCTATCCACCTTTTACACCCATCTCATTTAATAGATAAATCTAAAGTTTTATGTCACCAAGAGGTGGCATTTTATTCGTGTGACTACCTCACTCCTAAATTCTGTCGCTGTAAGTCTTGTTGTAGAACAAACATTGCCAGTGCTTCCACCTGCTACTGGATAGACAGACTACTGAATTCATGCCTTTTTTCACTCTTAACTAACTATTATGAACCTACCAGGTAGCAGAAATAATGTAAAACCTTAAGGTTTTCATCTACATTGAAGCATCATGTATACATATAACTACAAAATTCTGTATGGCCTACAGTAACAAATACCAAAATCTCTGCTCTTCTAGATATCTGGATCCCAACTCTGAAGCAACAGGCTAGTACTGCAATTTTTTATTTTTATTCAGGTACATCCCTACAGTACTTAACGAATCGCAATTAGATTTTACCATCAACTTTGCACTAATGAATAATGACAAACAAGAAATTACTCTTCCTGTCAGGTTTGACAAATACACGCCATATCACTATGTGAAAAAGGTGTTGGTAGTTGCTATCAGTCTGTTTTCTATGCTAGCTGTATAACTGTGGCTGACATGAATTATAAGGTGATTTCCACTGTCCATTAACAAAATTTATCTTACCTGTCATTTGAGCAGATTTACTTCCTGTAGCACATGTGATACTCTCACTGATGGAAGGGGAGAAAGACAATCCAGAGTCACTTTTTGAGCCACAGTCAGGGGTTTCTAATCTAAGGCAAAACAGGTTAAAGTGTCACAGAAAAGCCAGTTGGAAGAACTGGTTCCTGTGTTATGTTACCTTGGGTGATAGGCACAATGCTTTCACTATTTCTCACTATAAGTAGTACCCTCTTCTTTCCCGAAATGCATGGAACATACTACCAAAGAGAAGGTTTTCAGAATACACACCTTCATCTGTTTTATATCCTGACCCCACCCTACCGTTTCCCCATCCTCCAAGAACCATTTTATTGCAAAATAAGGTTAGGATAATTTTTCTAAAGAGGCCCTTTTTTGATAGCTCCAGCAGAAATAGCCTTTTTCTTTAAACATTATAGTGATAAATAGTTGGCAGGTATAAATCAGTATTAAGTAAGTGAGCAGAACTAGGCCAACATATGTTATTGCTGAACACTTTCAAATTCACGATCTGAATTCTAAGTAACTGGAAAAAGTGACATAGGAATGAAATCTCTGTTCTGCACCATTTTTCCTCTTTGTGCAATGCAGACTTGACATTAATGTAGTGCAGAGAAAATCAGCTCATGAGCAGTCAGTCCTGGGCCTCTCCTGAAACATCCTAATGCCTTGGCTCCCACAACAGCTATTATAATAGGGAATTCTGTATCATACTTTTTTTTTTTTTTTTTTTTCTTTTCTCCAGGAAGAAAGAGATAAGTAGTTTAGATCTAGGTGGATATATATTGGCTTCGTATGTCTATGACCTTGCTCAATTCTTTCAGTTAATCTGCTCTCTAGAAGTTTTTATAGTCTGAACTTGGAACAAAAGTAACACATTTCTTAATTACTGATTTCTAATGATAGCATTTGTCCTCATAGTTTACACTGGGGAATGTTTATCAGATTAGTGCCAAAACCAGAGTTAAAACTTTTGTAATGGATAGGGCAGAAAATTGGAATGTAAAAGTTATTTTAGCTAGATTGGCTCTCTGCTAGCAGATTGAAACTGTGTTTACAGTCAGACTCTAAGGCACGTGATATACAGGGTATTTTGCACAATAGATGGAATACAATCTAATGTAACAGATGAGGAAGAAGGCAGGTTTTTCTTTGCCATTCCTATTGTCCAAATGAGAATTTCCAACAAGGCATTCTGAGTAAGTAAAACAGTTACTGTATCATTCGTATTTTTGTCAAATTACCTAAGTAAAATCTAACACAAGAAGCAGCTCTATGATCACCTCAAGCTATTCAACGAAAAGCACAAGGACAGAAGCTGCTGCAACTACCTCATTCCAATAAGCCTTTCTTTTCCCCTGAATTTGCATTTTTACATAAATCTGCAACCCTACTTTCGGAGCCAGGCAGAAAGGAAACACTGCAACATATTGACGTGCTGGAAGCATACTCAGCTTTGGGCAAATCTACACTGCTGAATGCACCCTGGATCCAGGACTTTGTCCCCGACTGGGTACCTTGAGGAACAAGGTAGCAGATATGCAGTCTGGATCCTTACCTTTCAGTAATGAGCTGGCGCGAGGGAGTATCTCAGCTTTTTGTAGTTCAGTCTATGACCATGCTGTAGTTTCACCGCAGTAAACAGCTCAGCCCCACACAGACGCTCGGTCGCTCCCCCCTCACCCCGAGCAGGATGGAGGGGAGCACGGGAAGGGTAAAAGTGCAAAATCTTGTCGGTTGAGACAAAGACATTTTCATAGGGAAAGCAAATCTGCACATGCAAGGAAAGCAAAATAAGGAGTTCATTCAATCCTTCGCATCAGCAGACAAATACAAAAACCAGTAATGTGTAAACCTGCATCATAGATTTTATACCTTGTCAATGGGCGTTCTGGTTTTGTTTAGTGAGGGGGGGCCTAAGGTGGCAGCTTCTGTAGGAAACTCCTAGAAGTTGCTCCCCTTTGTTCAGTGGACTCGGCAGGGCCTAGGGCAGACCTGCTGCTGGCCAAGGCCGAGCCAAGTGGTAGCAGAATGTTCCCTGATCTCTGTGTTAATGTATTTAAGAAGGGGAAAACAGGAGGAAAAAAAAAAAAAAGAAAAGAAGAGAGGATGTGAAGGAGCTGAAGCGCGGACAGAGAGGGAGAGCTGTGGGCCTTGCAGGCCTCACCCTCTGGCCTCCTGCCAGGCGGCGACTGGGCCCAACTCGGCCCGGCCCGGCTGAGAGAAGTGGAGAGATGAGATGTGAATGAGATGTAAAAAGATCCTGAGAGGCGTCTGCCAGCCTGTTGTGAAGAATTTTTCTTGTGAGAGGAACGGCTGCAGATGCCAAGGTCGGTGAGGGGAGTGAGAGAGAGACTGCATAGTCTGGTCCTGATCAGGGCTGAACTATGACAGTGGAAAATGCTGCAATATTGTTATTTGTCCTTTCTTGTGCTTCTGACTGCTGTGATTAATGTTTTGGGCTGTTGACTCTGATCCTCAGGGCTGCTCATTATCACTGGTCAAGGAACTTTGCCAAAGTCTTGAGTATTATATGATTTTGTGATTTTGATGTTTATAAATTTAAGGGGGTTTTTTTTGGTTTCTCAGTACAAATCATTGCCATGTGCTGTTTGTTATTTTCAGTTGTGTGTTGCACACCATCCAGTTAATTAAAACAAGATGTTTGTTATTATCAGATTTTGTTGTTCTTAGAATGGCTTTCTACCATTCTGTCTTATTGCTTTGCAGTAACACTTTATTTTCTGCCCGCCTCCATACAGTGTGCTTTGAAATTAGTGAGACAATGAAATGAAAGGAAGCTGATGAAAGAAACACTTGATTTATGAAGTATAAATCAGTTAGGAGTGAGTTTTAAGACAACACTATTGTTGTATAGAGTTGTATATAGAATTTTCTGCTGCAGAAGACCATGAAAAGTAAAAGGAAAGCAACAGTTATGACTGCTGCAACTTGATCAGAAAAATAAATGTGCGGTATCACACAAATGTAGATCATACAAAGTAAGCTTGCAAAGAGCAGTCCTCTTACTTTGAAGTGTTAAAGAAAGCTTTTATTTCTTGAAGTATGAACACTGATATTGTCAGTGTGGTCCCGTGAAGGTGGTTTGTTCCAGACAATCCTGCCTGTAAGCTTTCACAAGTTAAGCAAGGTCCCTTATGCTCAGTACTTGAATCGAAGCCCTCTGTCGATGTCATTATGAGCTGAGGAGGGGAACTCTATCATGTAAGTCAGTTCTGAAGGAGGTGTCAGGCAGTATTTAAGGAACTTCTGCTGTTTCTGAGGGCCATCTTTCAGATGGAATGCAAAGCCCAAGTATTGATGGTACACAGTAGTTAAATACCCCTTTGAGGGATTAGCTTATTAACCTTGTGTCCTGGCTAAATTCCAATTTCAGCAATTAAAAATTTGCTTTCTGAAATTCTCTCTGCAGGTTTAATGCAGCACATGATTAATAAGCTCCTGTCTTAAACTAAGGTTCTATATTTACTGAGAAATGTTTAGGGGCAGTTGTGTTCTACTCTGGGGATGAAGAAATGGATTCAGGTCTCCTTTTTCAGGAGGTACAGCAGCTGCTATTTAAGTGGAAGACACTAATGTGAACATAATCTTCATGCACATGAGAATCAGAAAGAGTCTGAAAACTTTTTAAAAAACATTTACCATGTAAGCTCAAAGGAATAATAACAAAAGCATATTAGAAGTGACTGATTAAAAATACTAGAGTTTTACCTGCAAAATTATCGTAGCTATTGCATTTCAAAAATCATACCTGCGTTATCTTTACATCTCAGAACAATAAATCCCAGCAGAATCAAAAGAGTAACTTGGGAATAAGTAGTTGGTTCACTTACACTAAAAGGATCATGCTGCTTATATTATTATGTTTTCTTTCTTTGCATCTACTTTTTATTAATATAGTCAAAGGAAAAGAGAGGGAGGAGACAGAGGCAGCCATGTCCCAGCCTAACAAATTATGAAATAATTTGAAAGAGCATATTGAAACATTCTTATTTATTAAATTTCTGTTTATATATCAGTTTCATTTGAGGTTCAGGTTATATGAATGTCATATTTTATTAAGTAATAAACTCTGAGTTTATTTTAAATTCATCTCTGCATCAAATTAAAGAGGGCACATGGTCATAACTTTGATTTCTTAATTTCATGAAAATTACCCAACCAACATCTGATCTCTTGAACATATGAGTATGTCAGTGGTTGATTACAGACTAATGATATATTCTTCAGAAGTGTGACAATCTGTGTTAAAATTTGGTCCAGAAAAAATTTAGGATGTTTAATTAAAAAATAGGAATACTGAATTAATTCTTTCAAACTTTTTTAACACACATAATTACTTCTTATTAAATATCCTAAGAATACTTAAAAACTCTTAAGAGGAGAAAAAAAAAGTATTCTGGGTTACAGAATTGTTCAGTTGCTGTGTATGGGCTGATTTTTCAAGCACAGGATGAAGTGACTGCTAATCAAATGTGTCTCAAGGCAGTAGACACTAAAATATTAAAGCTGGTTTATTCAAGGTCTCTCAATTTTTTGGTTTAGCTTTGGCTGATATTAAATCAAACTACCTTTAAAAGTATTATTTAAGCAACCCAAAGCATTCATTATGATCTGGGTTTATATAATTAAAATATGTTTGAAATTTTGGAAAATAAGTAGAATAATTTATCAAATCTAATGTGCATGATAATGGCACTGTGTAAAAGTAATGGACATACATGTCCTCTGTGTCTCTCGTGTGCTACCAGTGGGTTTGCAGGTCTGTGTAGAAGCCAGGAAGAGCATAGATATTAAACCAGGAAACACAAAGAGTAATTCATCTTTATGTTCATGATGTGAAATGAGGTTCTGAATAAATAGGTTTGCATATCTAGTAGATACGATCCTTAGGCACCGAAATAATCTTTGAGATTTGATTCTTGAAGCACGTTGCACACCCTGAGGTTCTACCTAATGCCTCCTTTGAGCTGCAAACTCTGAGCTGTAGACTCTTTCCAAAACAGGTATTCTTTTCTCTGGTCCTTTCTACCTAGTCATTGATTCTAAGAAATTAATCAAGGAGGGAGTCTTGTCACAACTCAGGTTGTGAGTCCCTCACAACGTTTTCTAGTTAATTTTGCCTGTCTTAATCTCCCAGACATTGCTTGTTACACTTCTGCTAAGAGATTTTCTATCTATCATCAGATATCTCTTGCTCATATAGGTATCTGTACGTTAATCAATTCACCTATTCACCTTTAATAAGCTAGGCTTTCCTAGGTGTTTTCACGATGGCTCATTTTCCAGAAACACTTTTTTTGGATCTTTTTTTGACTATATTCTTCAACTGTAAACGCAAAAGCTAGGCACACAGTTTATGTGCCTACCACTGTACCTAGGATTATCATCTCAGTCCTACTCTTGCTATTATCCTACATAGTCTTCCAGGACCAAAGTGACCTAAAGTCTTGGGCTTGAAGCTTTCGCTTAACCAGTTATATATCCCAATTTCTACTTACATATCGTTGCCTCTGCATTGCAGGGTAGTCTCCCTCTTTCCCTGAACTTTATTCCCAAATGTGTTCTACCCTTTCTGCCCTCAGATATATAATTTTATGCTACATCTGACAGCCTAAAGACTCCCTTGAGCCCCTGCTTAGCAGATAGATCACCATCATCATTCTCCTGAACACCAATAAGTGTATATTTTGCACATATTGCTGCAATCAGAGGCTTGAATCATATTATTTTTAGTAGACTGGTCTTTTAATAGCCTGTTATGTAAAGAAATTATGGAGGTGACTGTGCTAAAAAGTGTCTGAGAACTCCTGCTGTGGATTGCCAATTCAAAATCCTCTAAGCGCTCGTGAACATAGTATTATCTCTTCACCCTATGCAATTTTCTACCTGAATATTTACTGAATACTAAATGCCTATCCAAGTCAGTGCTCATGAAACTAAAGGAAAAAGCAGGACATAATCCAGGCTTTTTCCTCCATGTCACTAAATTACTACATGACAGAGACAGCTGTAAAACTCAGCTAAGGATTGTGTTAATATAAATTGCATATATTCTTTTAATTGATGTCCTCCTATAAATATACACAAAATTTCCAATAGATTTTGGGGCACTTTGCATTAGAAACACACAGATTATTAGATACTTGAAACTGTTATTCTCTTTCTTGGTATTTTGGATCACCAGTGAGACAAATTTACAGTAAAGGTGGGCTCTTCATTACAGAAATAGAATTTTTCCTTGGTTTCATAATAGAATCCTGTCAATTTTCCCGAGCTTTCCTGGACAGAATATATAGCTGGAATGCACCATAATTAGGAAAAATAATAATTCCTTGCTGCAGGTGAAAAAGCCAGATTTTCTCTGTGTATGCATAATTACATTAATGATGATTGTTTAGCATTATTATATCTTAGGTAAAATGTTCTAAATGTACCTAATAAAGCAATCTAACCTAAAACACTTGTAGCTCGATGGGTCAGAGATATTTCTGGGGTCACTTCTCCTAAATGAATTATCCTCTGTTGTTATTTTCCAGATTAAATTGTGTTTGAGACAAGGAAACACAGCAGTGGGATTTGCACTGTAAGCAGAGACTTCATACACATACCAAGTAGAAAACTCAAGCAAATAAAACAGACACTAATCAAACTTTATAAAAACATTTTAAAGCCTTCCTAATTTTCTTATTGCAAAAGGTTTTATAAAGTTTATTTCCAAGAAATGAAATTTCCTTTTCATCCTTCTTTCCCCTTTTGTTCTTTTCCCTCAAGCCAGTATATTGATAGAGCATATTTCAGAGACATCAAATTTTACTGCTGATATCTGAGATCTCATACCAAAGGATTAGTAAGAAAAAAGAACACAGCAGCTAAAAAGATAGTAGATAGATAGATATTTACTAAACCATTATTCTTCAACCTGTAAACTGAATCTGAAATAGCTTTGCCCATGAGTATTAGCAAAATAGCTTGAGGGACGTAGGAGGTGTTGCTTCAGCTCTTTACCTCCAAATTCAATTTATCTTCTGCAATATCCATCTCATCTCATTTTATTATGCTTTGTAGGATATTTACAATTACCTTGATTCCTCCTATCATAAACTGGATGAAGAATATTTCTCTGTACCTTTAACAGAATGGCTCACAAAGTGAAGGCTATGGAATAAAAATAAGTGTGATATAATTAGGTTTGCTATTTTAATGAAAAACCTGTCAAACTTGAAACTCTCATTTAGCAAAGCCACCCTCAAATTGTTTTCTCTCTTGGTAATTTTTCTGATTCTAGTCCTACTCTGTTGACTGAAGAAAGTTTCTGTCTCGAGACTTTTACTGTGCTCCCTGAGTTGTGGTGTCTTGGTGTATGCTGGTGTCAATGGCATGTGCTGAGGAATGTCACTGTTTTATACTGGCTAATAAACAGCTCTTTAGTTTAATGACTCCTAAAATTCTCCTCTTCCTTTTCGCAGTTATTTGGCATTCTTCAGTGTACCTTGAGTGTACAGAATAATGTGCCTTTCACTTGACTGTACATCCTATATCAATCTGCGTAGTAAAAACACTTATTGCACAAATATCTGAACAGGTTTATTTCTGAGTCTTATCTGAAATCAAGCAGAGTAATGAAACACCTTGGGATGTCAGTTGGTTTAGGTGGCTGATTTACAACATCTTCCTCTGTAATATTAATTCGTACATCTAAATTATATATTTCTGTGTACATCTACACTTCTGTTTACGTATTGTATATGTTCATATCCACAGCTGAATAGGAATGTTTTGTACATTACCGCATTTCCTTCTGCATTGCACACTAACGCTTTTTGTCAGCTCTCCTACCGCTCATATCACCATCACCAGTGCCATTTAATCTATAAGATGTCTGGAACTTGGAAATTATCTTCATAATACACCTGTGGAAAGAACATATCAGTTATGTTAGAAACAAATGTTTCAAATTTTAGTGCTTGCAGCACAAGCTACTCATTTACTGCTTCATTTCCCCGTTATACTGAGGAGTTCAACATGAGCCAAATTCTAACTTGAAGAGTAAGACTTACTTGCTGTGAAAGAATATAAAAAAGTCTCTCAAATGTAACAAAGACTATATAACACTATATGGTAAAGACTATATAGCTAGGCTGATTACGTATCTGCCTCTGTAATACTGCTTGCTATAGCTTTCTCATAGTATTCCTGAAGCAACAGAAGGCCTGCAGTTAAAAAGCAAATGTGTTAAACTGGGAATCTTGGTTCTGGACAAAGAGGAAATAAAGCTTGTATGTAAGGCCAGGAATTTATTATTGGTATAACTGAAACCTTAACAGGAATTTGTATTGGACCAGTTCTATTAAAAAAAAAAAAAAAAAAAAAGGGCGAAGGAAGAAAGAAAGGGCGAAAGGAAGAAAGAAAGGGCGAAAGGAAGAAAGAAAGGGCGAAAGGAAGAAAGAAAGGAAATAGTAATGCAAAAGAAGTGTGAACAATGATACAGTTGAAATTGCTGAACATACTTCCTAATCTCTCCCTCTTTTTTCCTAATGCTATCTATGCTTATTCTAACACTGCACCTCTGTGTCCTAAGACTGATAACCTCAGACTGGCAGATGGACAAGTGTTACAAGTTGTCAGCATCCCCAGATCCTTCAGTGCTGGTCTGTGTCCCATTTTTAATCACACCATCCCTGTGCTCCTCTGCATACCATCCTGTGTTCCCACTTTCAGTGCTCCCTCAATTATACTGTGTTTATATTCCTCTACACTACAGCACTCTGTTGGTCATAAATATTCTGTTCAACATAGAATAACTACTTTTCATTACTATCTACTTAGAAAATTGTGGTTCTACCAAAGAAACATAAGCACAATAAGAAAGGTAGAGCTACACAGTCATTAGAAACATTGCTGTCAGCTCAGCGCATTGAAATCAAGCTCCATGAAAATTAGAACATGTTCAGACAAAGTAAGCCAGACAAGCTTCAGTTCCGAGTCCTTGGAAAATCAGTAAAAAAATCTGTGGCTTTTTACTGCCAGGGACAATACAACTGACTTGACTACAGGGTACAGATATGGCCAGGAAACAGAAGCAGGGATGAGAGAGTTAAGGAGTCATAATCCTTGGACATGCAGGAATGTGCTGAATGTAGGAGCAGATACATAAATAGTCGATGTTAGGATTTCTCAGTGGAAATGACACATCCCATTGGGTGATTACACAATAAAATCTACAGAAAAAAAGGTCTGTTCCAGGCAATTGATATTAGCAGTACAATAGAACTGGAAAAAATAATTGGATGCATATGTGCATGTGTGGGGTTTTTTTTTATTTTCAGGTTTCTATTTATATCTTTCCATTAAGCTGGCAGATATTTCTCTCTTTTAATACAATCTTCTGTGATTAGTGCTGCAAGAATAAACTGGTATTTGCAACACCTCTGATTTCATATGTGTAATGGTCTGTTGCTAGAAGGTTGAATGATTACACTATTAAACACTTAGGTCTCCATTCATTTCCAGTATTAGAAGGACACTTTTTTTTTTTCACAGTCTAGCTAAGAAATATTGGGTGATCTGCATTTGGGAAGAGAAGACAGCTTACTAATTAGAATTGTTTTTAAAAAATCCCGTTTCACCGAACAGGTGACCTGCTTATTAAACATTTCTCTGTTGATTTGAAAAATAGCCGTGATCATTTAAGTATGATTACACAGAGCTATTTTCCACACTTTGTTTTCCATAACTGGTGCTTATAAAGGCTAAGAAAAATTAAGGAAGACCATTACCAAGACAAGATGAAGAGACTGAGTAAATAGCTCTATACACCAAAGAGTTCAAATACTTTTGATTGAGTAATCCACAATATATTTGCAATCTGATAAATGGGAGTGGGGGAGAGGAATTGATTTTTGAGAAATCACATGCGTATACGTGCACTGTGAATACTCTCTCAGGAGTTAGCTAGTACCAATATTGGAGGAGAAATCTTAAAAACAGAAATAGTATTCTTTTATTAAGTGAAATTTTACAGTGAGGTACATATGTAGAAAGGTAACTCTTTTAAACAAGTAAAGTATGAGTAGCCTGACAGTCCACTTGCAAATTATGTGTAGACGATGTGCTGTTCAGCACATTTGTTAGAGAGTCTGACACAAATTGTGCTATTGACACTATTTTAGTGCTGAGTGCTAGTTATTAGCCATAGTCTAGCATTAATTAGTGGGTTTTTTCTTCAGGTGCTGCATTTTGCACTATGGAAACATTAACACTACAATCAATAACCAACTCCTGAATGGACCCAGAAAGTCTTATACCAAGGCTCAGCAGCTGCAGTATGTTGTCATTGCCTCTTGTTATTTTAGCCATGAAAGTTTCCATTTCATCACCTCTGGGTGATGAAAGACGAGATATTTTTCATTCCTCCTTTAGTATTCATTTTCTGAAACAACAATCTGAATACTATCGTTAAACTACCTGGTGCAGCACCAACTGTTTCATATTTTTGTACAGTCACAATGAAAGCTTTCAAAGAGGGGTCAGCTCTTGGAAAATCAAACATTAAGAGGATATACACACAGTTCTTCAGAAATTAGCATCTATTTCTAATTCTGAATGTGTTCTTTTGACTTTCCTTTCAGCAAAAGACTGAGGTTAAAATGCTTGCCTCATTTCAGTATTCTTTTTTTTTCTTTTTTTTTTTTAGATTAACATGTTAAATAAAAATATGATTCTGATTCCTTTCACGGGTGCTTTATTATTTTGACAGAGCTCAAGGAGTATTTCGGATAAGCAGCAGCAAAGCCCTACTGGGTATGTGTTCAACAAAGCAAATGGCTTAAACTCCAGCACAACAGACAACAACCTGCTGCCTGACATGGCTGCGGCAAAGGTGTGTCAAAATGGATGCGACACAGACAATCAGATGTTTAGCTGGATTTTTTTTTTTTCTTGGAAATCCAGCTCACAAAAGAAGCTAGGATGACAGTGTTAAGGTAATACAGGGGTCACATCTGGGTTTTTTTTTTCCTTTCCAAACATGAACAGGTCTGTTTCTGTTTTACTGTGAAAGTGAACTCCTACATCATTGACCTGAGTTCCTGACTTGGGCTTCTTCTGGTGTAAAGATTGCAAGCTTACACAATTCCAGGGTCCCTATTCAGTTTGAAGCTTGTACGAGGTATTTTGGGCCTTTCCTTTCCAAAATGAAGCTTTGAAAAAGGTACCATTCCTCACAGTATACACAGACCTATTTAATATCGGCTCATGCACTGCTACTTTGTGAGAGGCTGGGAATAAAGCTATATAGTGTAAAGGACGACATACTACCTGAAAGTGATACTTACTCAATCACATTCCATTGTTGCTTTATATCGCTGCAATGAAAAAGCTTATTGTATCTTTTCACCGTCCCAAATTAGACTTGAATTAGAGATAAGGCAAATTCTTTGAAATATAAAATATATAAGCATAGGAGAAAGAAGCAGCTTGATGTAGTTGGCTAATGTCTTTCTGAATAGCGTAACTTGTATGTGCATGGAAAACCTACCTTGTATTTTTACGTTGTACATTCTTCCCCATCTTGAGAATATGAATCAGACATCTTAATGACAGTCACTCATCTAAACCTAGTATTACGGCAGGATAGACAGCAAAAATGTTGGAGGAAGAAAATGTGCTGCAGATGAAATGACCTAATAGCCAGAGCAATTGCGCTGCAATGTGAGGAGTGTGCAAAACAGTTTG
>JAAGAY010133175.1:0-19269 GCA_011801015.1 Ardeotis arabs
AGTTTTCCCAAGTCGAGTCTGTTTTTGCCCGTGACGGTAACTTTAAGGATTTCTCCCTGTCCTTATCTCAAACCTCGAGCAGTTTTTCTTCTATTATCTCCCCCTGTTCTCTTGGAGGGTGGGGGGAGTGAGAGAGAGACTGCGTAGTCTGGTCCCGATCCGGGCTGAACTACGACAACTATGTGGATAGCTTTAGTAGAGATTACTTTCAAACTTCACTACTCTTCTGTCTTGGCAATTTGTCTTTGCTTCCCTTCCAAACAGGAATTTTACATAACAGTGCCGAAGTGTCTGAGCTATGTGAAGTTTTATGTCTCAGTGCTACTAATTTTATATGCAATTTAGGCTCCTATGTAACTTAAAAGATTTTGATAAAAAAACCTGCCTTTTTCTTCCATGTGTTTGTGGCTTGTATTTTGCTATCAAGAGAAAAAGATAATCAATAAGGTCTGTAGTTTAAAATAAAAAAAACCCCAAACCTCTGCAATAACACCTGAGAATTTGTATGGCAGGGCTAGATCTCATTATTTCAGCCATTCTTACTATTTTTGCTTTTCAGTCCTCAGGTTCATTTAAAGCAGTTGGAGTATGAGACAAAAAAAAGGTGTGTTCTGATTTTCTAATTTACCAGTTCACCAGTGCAGACTTCATAGACTCACTGCCTTCAAAGTAATGAAGTGGAATTCAATATATGTTGTATCTTCTTTTAAAAGGAATATAAATAGCATGAAACCCATATTTTGCCTTTTTCTGATGCTCGTATTTCAAAATCCTGCACAGCAGGATAGATAGCATCAGTCTGCACAAAGTAACATAGCTCCTTATGTACTGTTTCAGAAGAAATATATAGTATGGCAAGACTCCTCCTGGATTTAAAACTAGGTAAAGTGGTTTTTAAAAAGGATATGAATGAATGTGAGATTATTGATAAAAGTCTACAGAGAAGCACCTTGCAAGGATGTACTCTGAATTATTTGGTTCAGCATATTCATTAATTTTGCATATGTTACATGACAAACAACTTCTATAAAAAACTATGGGCACAAGATCTTCCACTCCAAATGAGTTCAGTGCACAGTGCATTTGTGAGAGGTAAATGCTTCTGGGGCTGCAGTGTACATGTACTCCAGGATACCAGTAAGAGCATGCAATCAGATGGTGCTCTTGCCATGAAGGTTAGAGAGTTCTTAGTTCTTCTAGGATCTTTTATAGGTTTTATGAGAGTGAGATGTAGGTACCTGGAGTAAATTTAGCTCCTGAAGTATCAGGGTTCCCAAAATATAATCCAAAATCTCTAGGCTACAGACTTGTCATAAACATATATACTAGTATCTTTCTGTCTAGAAATATCATGGGTTAGTTTCACTCAGATCAGAGATGACAACTTCTCTTGTGACAGGTTTTATCCCTCCCACCTTCTCTTCCATCTTTACTGTTAATCTAAAAATGAAATAAACTAAAATTGTTTAATGTTACTTTTCAGGATTAGGTTTCACATCTGGAAGATCTAGAAATATATAGAGAATACAGATACATATGTGCAGGCTCTGATTAATCAATCTGAGGTGAACAGAAGCTCATTTGTGTCCCACAATGGTACAAGGCAATGATTCAGTTTTGCATAGTGATCAGAACACCCCAAAGGAAAACGCATCTGAATGCTGCACTGTGAAGCTCTTCAGCAAGAAAGCTGTTAAATATACATTTAGGGTTCTTAATCGTTGTTTGTTTAACCCCAGCCGGCAACTAAGCACCACACAGCTGCTTGCTCACTCCTCCACAGTGGGATGTGGGAGAGAACTGGAATAGTAAAAGTAAGAAAACTTGTGGGTTGAGACAAAGATAGTTTAATACATAAAGTAAAAGCTGCTCATGCAAGCAAAGCAAAACAAAGAATTCATTCACTACTTCCCACTTGCAGGCAGGTGTTCAGCCATCTCCAGAAAAGTAGGGCTCCATCACATGTAATGGTTACTTGGGAAAACAAAACGCCATAACTCTGAATGTGTCCCCCTTCCTTCTTCTTTCCTTAGCTCTATATACTGAGCATGACATGATGTGGGATCTCCCTTTGGTCGGCTGGGGTCAGCTGTCCAGCTGTGTCCCCTCCCAACTTCTTGTGCACCGCCAGCCTACTTGCTGGTGGGGTGATGTGATAGGGAGAAAAGGCCTTGACTCTGTGTAAGCACTGCTCAGCAATAACAGAAACATCGCTGTGTTATCAACACTGTTTTCAGCACAAATCCAAAACATAGCCCCATACCAGCTACTATGAAGAAAATTAACTCTGTTCGAGCCAAAACCAGCACAATCATCTGCAGTGTGGATGTCCGCTAAGACCTTGGCAATTATCACAATTTGTTGTAAAGTTTGATTTCCGTTGTAGCCTGGGGTAAAGCTTTAACTGAAAGACAAGTGCAAGAGCTAGACTGACATTATTAGAATAACTATTTTTAGGGTGATGGCAGAGTGGGAATAAAGGTATTTCCAAAAAGAGCAGTACCATATGAAAAAAATGGAAACTCATCGTTAGTGATGGAGAGGAGTGAGATGTAATGCATTGTGACACAATTTACTTAACGGAAATCTCCATTGCTTGAGTGATTTCAAATCGGATTTACCAGAAGAAGAAATATTATACTATAGCACAAAGTTAGCAAGTGACGAACAATATTATGAGGATTTTTATATCTCTGTTACCATTTCTAATGAGTAAGCAAAGAAACAATGCTGTTATTTTCAAAATACCATAGGCAAAAAAATGGAAAAAGTCCATATTCCCCTTTTCTCACTCCCAGGAGTGTCATAGTGGCATCATCAGAAAAAAAACCAAAGGAAACAGTGCTTAATTTATCTGGTTTGAAACATGCTCTGACTTTGGGAAATTATTCCATGCATTCAAGTGCCTACTAATTGCAGTAGCAGTGGGTTCTTTCAGAAAATCAGGATGATTTAGTACTGCAGATTGAAATCTTCACTACAACCTCAGCTCCCACTCTTTTAAGCCTCAAAAATATTTGTTTTAAAAGTCATCAGGTACGTGCTTTTTCTGGTCAATAACATCAGTTTCAATGATGGTTGCAGAAGCAGAGGGTTAATAACAGTATCGTGGTACTCTCAGTTCACTGGTTTGGCCTTCCATCTCCTGGTTTATCTACCCTAAGACCAAATTATTATGCTGTAATAAAATGAAAAGCCACTATTACTGCTCAGTGTAAGTACACTTAAAATTATTATTAGTAGTGTGCTTGGTAAGGTTAAATCATGAGGTCTTTGATACTAACTTCAAAAATTACATCTCTGATTTAACTAGAATAAATGAGATGGTTGCTTCTCTCTAATTAAAGACAAAAATATATCTATAGTACTTGGCAATTTTCTGTCACTTAACACTGCATTACAGCAGCGTTTATTACATTCATTATATTATAATTACAATTACCTTACATTTACTGAGGGTCCAATCCTCAGAAAGCTGCTTGAAGAAAATAATAATGTTTTTTGAAACCAAAAGGAAGCCTATGTACCAAACTGAAGGTGAAGTTCATGAACCTGTTAGGTATTTCATCGTCAGAGCCCATTAGTCCTTTTCCCTGTGTGCAGAGTTAGGGTGATGTGCCAGCAGCTATAAACATCCTCACCGACCACATCCAAGGGCCCCGTTTGCAAGGACACAATTGCAGTTGCTCTTCAAAAAGTGAAGTGGCTCCTTTTGGTGGTTTCCTGAATTTCGGGATCCCTTGTCAGAAAGCAGCATGGCATGGATGGGGTGTCAGATGAGCTGAAAGCTTATGAGAAAGGAGAAGGGTTACCTCTAAATGAACAGTGAGCGCTAACCTGACTAAATGGAACATTTTCTAAGAATGATCTCCCACTTATCTTTGTTTGTTTGTTTGTTTTGTTTGTGCAAGACAAGTGTAATTTCTTCTTCCTTCTTCTTTCCTAACTCATCTGTACGCATGTTCTTTCCATTTTGGCCCTAAACATTAGCACAATCGTGCTTTACTCGCACGAATACTCCCTGGAAAACAGATTTAAAACTTAAAAGCTTGAAAAATTATTGTAAGTTGGGTTTTTTTGGTTTTTTTTGGTTTTTTTTTGTTTTTTAATGAGGCATTTGATTGTGCAATGTAGAGTTCACGCTCTGTTAGTTAGTTTCTTAACTCAGTGGAGAGAAACAACGCAATCTAACTATCACTGTACAAATTGTGAATATTCACAATCTACAAAACAAGGGCTTTGGTTTATTAGTTCTTCAAGAAACCTGTGAAAATTTCAAAGTCCTTATTCCCCAACACAGACAGAAAAAACATAATTACTATGACTTATTCAGTTCTTGTTTGCAGTAGGAAGGAAACGCTTATAAAACGTGAAGTGACTACCTCTGTTTGTAGATCAAATACAGAGAGAAGCAGTGAATACAAACTGCTGAATGAGTGAGCAATATAATTATACTTAGAGCAAATAATTCAGAAAGGAATTATTCTACTGCTCGAACAAAACAGTGGGTCAATTCATCTGTGTAAGGTCATTACATTTTGTGAGTAATACACTTTCAAAACATTCAGAGCCCAGCACAGAAGACATTTGTAGTCTCACAAATGTATCCCTACTTGTTATTGTTGTAATTTACCAGATGGATCCTGCTGTTTCACTAAGATGTCTGCCTGTGCCATTGGAATCAAAGGAAGCTTTGATTTTAATGGGAACAGGATCAAGGTTTAGCCACTCAACATGTCCTTGAGCCAAAACAAAACTTCCAAGGAGGTTAATGTCGAGAGCGCTGTTTTGATTGCATAATGATGCCAGCAGACAAGATAGGAAAAATCATTGGGCTGCACTGAAATTGAAAGTGTACGTGTCTATTTTAAACTGCTAATACTTCA
This sequence comes from Ardeotis arabs, assembly GCA_011801015.1. Taxonomy (NCBI): domain Eukaryota; kingdom Metazoa; phylum Chordata; class Aves; order Otidiformes; family Otididae; genus Ardeotis; species Ardeotis arabs. Next base: position 4,887 of record JAAGAY010133175.1, read on the forward strand.
TCTAACCCACTGTGCTGAACAGTCACTAAATGAACCTATGCAGTGGCTGAATTGCTGTCCATAAAGCAAAAGCAAGCAATATAATCTTATTCCACTTCTATAATACAGTTATTTCTATGTTATTGCAGCAATAGTGAAAAATTTACAGTACCCCAACACTGAGATGCTGCGTTTTGGGAATAATTTACAGATATGTTATTCTAAACCAGCATTTTCAGTGAAACAGTGAGATGCATTCTTTACAAGATAAATTATTCAACACAGTGATCAAAAATTTACTCCCTGGGTAGACTTATCCCCAGGTATAGTGGTAAATACTGAGTAAAACCATAATCTTTCAAAAGATTAAAGTACTAGGAGTTAACCTTTAAATTAAATTCCTGTATAAGCATATTTACTGCATCCTCAGGAGCTATCTGTAGCTTGAGATGGCACAGCATTCTTTAGGATATGATTTTAGCAGATGAATTCTCCTTAAGGGATACGATCCTACAAATAGAAATGCTACGGAAGCATACCCTATTAAATTCTAGGGAGAATATTAATAATCTGCCAAGAGGTTTTAAAAAACATGAGGGTCGCCTAAACATTTTGAAGGTGTTCACAACACAAATTTTCTTTTTAAACTGTATTTTCTTAATTCTATTCTAGAGAAAGCATGATTTCCTTTTAAAAATAAGTTAGGGAAAAAAGAAATCCAGTAATATGTATCAATTTTAGGAATGATGCTGTAGTACGTTCCTTTTTCTTTCTCCCCTCTTATGCTATAACTGAGGATTGGGAGAGATCGTCCTCACAGAAAAATGAATGTGATTCTCTGCACTGCCACATTGCTCAAAACTCAAGAGAAAATCTGAATCTAGTTTCAGATTCAAGATTGAATTTTGCAATTTATTTATCACTACAGGGATAAATTAAAACACTCCTACTCATTATGGTGAGTCAATCTATATATTTACTGGTCAGCTGGAAGTTACACTAAATAAATGTATTTATTTACAGCCACAATGCAAGAATATGTGTTCCATATTTTTTCACTTCGCTAGAATTATTTTCCTATATTCTGTTAACTACTATTATTTATATATTTTAATTTTATTCTGCAGTTTCAAAGTTTCTTCCATAATCTTGCTGAAATACTTCATCCATTAATAGTCATTTTTTCTTGCTGAGAAAGATAATAAGAATAGATAGGAAGATATAAAAATGTAATAGTCTTTTCAAGACTTAATGATGCAAATCAGCCAATGCATCTGTGCATATTAATTCAAAGCAATCCTACAGTTATGAAAACAAAACCTTGTTTTTCTAAAACAATGGTAAATGCAATTAACTGAATGTTTTAAGGGAAATTGTACTCTTAGTTATTTTATTAAACAATTCATAAAACAATGCTAAGGTATTCAATGGGTGTAAACATCTGGTGTTTATGCTTCTTCTGCAGTACCACAGATGATTAATTATTTTCCAGGTGTCAAGGAAAAAAAAATTGGTTAATCATCCCATCAATTTAGCCTAATGTTCTGCAACTGAGAGCTGCTGCTTCAACTTTTGTGCATGTATGCGTATGCACGCATACATGTAAGCATATTCTGGACCTGATTCCACTTCCTTTTAAAACATGGAGAAGTCCAGGGTTTGGCAATGAATTTGCACTGATACAGATCCAGAACAAAGACTTTGTGGCACAGAGATGATCTTGAGGATATATGGGATGAAGTAGCAGATTGAAGCATATAATTAAGTTCTTTGCTGACACAGGTTAGAGAGAGAAAAAAAGATTGAACTGTGTTGAATATCTTCTGTAATTCCTAATTTCCTAAAACATGCTGAAATTAAGATCTAGAAAGAGAATAAGATTTTGGAGAACTGGATGATTTGGTCTAATACTTATTATCACAAGCACGACAATTGCTGCAGCCTTCCCTCTTAATTAATGGGGTCCTCAGTGCTGTATGCGAGGAGGGCACCTGTATACCAAAAGCTATGATCAGCACTTCTCAGTATATTTTTCTCAACATTTGATTTTTGCACAGTTCAGTTACTCATTTGAGTCTCCCACAGACACCTACCATTTTGCTGTTTAATTTAGCAGAGTGGGTAGATTCACAGAGTGGGATTTTTCCCAGACTGACCTCTAAAGGACAGTTATTCTTCTGAAGAATAACTAATTCTGATACCTTCTTTTCCTCACCTGATGTTCTGATCACTCAGAATTCATGACCGTGCATATCATTTACACAGACAGATGTTACACATGCTTATTTTCAGAATAACTTGGCAGTCTTTTTGGGTTCCCCTCAAATAAATACTACACAGTAATATTTAAAAACTGTATAGAAAACTAGTTCTTTACAGTTCCAGATTAATAAAGGATGTAGAAAAAAACAGTATGAAAAAAATGGTAATTAGTCAGAGAGCAGAAGCGGATGGAACAGAGTGGTGTGGAGTAGAAAGATAGTTGTGGTGTAAGTTGGCTGGCAGTGAGCTTAATCCCCAAGAAATTAAAATCACTCTTCCACCTCAGCTGTTCCCTGTTGCGTCTGCTTCTCTTGTCCCCTCATCTTTGCAGCCCCACATCAGAGTCCCTTTTTTTTTCCCTTTATGTAATCTCTGTGTGTTATTACAGCGTATTTTTTATTCTCTTTATAGGATAAAACACTTCTGGCCATATTTGTGTTGTTTTCACATTATGTATGTTTGCTTTTGTTTTGCTTTGTTTTTACATTGATTTCTTTACTTATGTTTTTTTTTTCTCCTGTCTTCTAAACAATTCTGCCAAAAGTATTTCTCGACAAGTACTTTGCTTGCACAGGAAATAAACAGTTATCTGGATTCCTTACAGAGAATCACAGTCTGGGTTCTTTACAGATAATTAGTGGATCAAATTGTTGGGATAGGTAAGGGAGGAAGCAGGTAACCACAAGAGAAGGAGGAGAGGTAACACGCTATCTAGGGTGTTCTGGTTTAGCTGCAGTCAGCAATCGAGTACCACACAGATGCTCAATCACCCTCCCCCTTCCCAGGGGACAGGGGAAAGAACCGGGAAGAAAAGAAAATTCATGGGTTGAGATTAAGGCAGTTTACTAGGATAGGAAATAAAATTTTATATATTTATATCTATAAATAAAATAATGACAATAATACTAATAGAAAAAATAGTAAGAATGATAATTTAAAACAAACCAATCCAATCAACCAAACAAAACCAACTAATGACACACAATTTCTCACCATCTGGTGACCCAATGACTGCCTGTCCCGAGCAGCGATCATACAACTGTAAACAATCCTGGAACAATTCCAAGCAGTGAGAGAGAGAAAAAAAGAGACAGCTCACTGGTTCACCCCCCCAACTTAAGTACTGAGTGTGATGTTTATGGTATGGAATGCTCTCTTTGGCCAGTTTGGGTCAACTATTCTGGCTATATTGCTCCCAGCTTCCTGTACCTGCACGTTAGTGAAACCTGGGAAGATAGATAGTGACCTTGGTCTCTTTAGCAACAGCTAACACCACCAGTGTATTTATCAACATTCTTCACTTATAAAATACAAAACACATCAGCTACTGAGAGGAGAATTATCTCCATCCTAGCTGAAACCAGGACACAGGGACTGCTTGTCTCAGCTTGAATGAAGAAGGAACTGAAAGCAGCTCATTTACTGAGCATATCCCATGGATGACACTTCTTCAGGCCTTCAGGAAGGTGATCTCGGTAACCATCTATTGGTATCGCATTTACTGCAGTGCTGCAAATGCAGTTTTTTAGGCATAGTTGGTATGCTGATTATTGAAATTACTTATTCAGGGGATCTTCAGGTCCAACCAAATTTTTAGGATCACAGTGGCTAGATCATTCTCTGATTGTATGAACTTAAGGAAACTCTTACACTTGCTCAACTTGACATGTCATATAGAGAGAAGTCAGTAGAAAACTTTGTAATACAGTCTATTTCTGTACAGCCCCTGGGAGAAGCAGAAGCACTGTGGGCTTGCACTCTGCATGTTATCCTGGGCCTGAACCTATGGTCATGGCCAGGCTCTTCCCACAGTTGCAATTAGCACTAGCAGTGACCATTCTATTAATTCTCTGGAGGGCAAAGAAAGATGGACGAGGACAGTACGAGAGTAGCTGTGCTGATTAAACAAGATGCCAATAGCAGGCGGTTTCAGCATAACCCTTAGCAGATATCGAATTTTAGTGCTATTCTGCCTTCACCACCACACTACATGGACAACATCTGTCCTGCACTTTGTAAGGCCCACCCAGAGAGAATAGTAGGCTTGATCTCTGAGTCATCTTCCTTCATTTACATTGCCCAATGCAGAAAGCAGCCACAGGCTGCTTCCAAAACCGATGTAGCGTTTGAAGGTTGGACCATTCTGGAATGTATCCCACAGCCGATCTATAAATCTGACTGGTCTTGGGGTGGCACTAGGGGACCAAATGGGCTATGCTGGGCATCCATCTATACATTATCAACAACCTACAATCTATGGCAGGAGGATCTTGGTGTCTAAACTGCATAATCCTCTTGTGGTAAATATCTAATTTAAACATCATTACTACATCTCTCCAGTAATAAGTTGAAGACTGGCTGCCCAGGATAGTAGAAATTCTGAATATAGATCCCTGTTTAAACAGAACAAGGCAGAAATCAAGCTTGCAAAGCCTTTAAATGAAAATATAAAATCTATTAGCAAGCCTGGATCTAATGATTCTTTCTCACAGTCTGACATAAATAGTGTTAGCATTTTGAAATTCAAGACATATTATGATATTGCCTTTCACCTTTTTCTCCCTCAAAAATGCTTTAATATCCTTTAAAACCAGCATAATCAAGTCATGATTCTATTGTCAACAGTCTAGAATAAATCTTGCTTTCTGGCATTTAGTTATTAGGTAACATAGTCACCTTTCTTTCAACTGTGCTGTGAACACAGAATAAATGGCTTGTGATGTTTAGCACTCTTGGTTAAAATCCCTTTTTTATGGTTCAAGAAAAGTGCTATGACCCGTGCACTGCAACTACTGATTTATCTGCACAGCAGCTTGGGTACCAAACCAATTTTAAAATAATTCTGAAAATATCAAATGTGTTATGACTTAAAAACAAACAGCGATAAACCAACACTGTTGAGCTTCTAGCAAGCGCAAAAAAATCAGAGAAATTCCTTAGTAAAAACTGAATGCAAGCAAACCAGTGCATGTCATCTTAAAGGCACCTTGCTTTAGAGAGAATTTGTAAAGAGTAGGAACAAACTGTCATGTAGTAATGTCAAGGAACTAGTTCAGACACTCAGAAGTGTTAAAATGTCAAATATAATTAAATATTTAAATGATTTTTCCCCTAAAAAATCTGAAAGGCTTCCCTAGTGAGCTCACACTATGGAAAGGGCTAGCAATGGACTTACATTCTTGGCTACATCACTCTAAATAGTCCAACCCACATCAGGCTGACTGCATTGTTGGCATGGGGTCCTATAATGTGGGCTGATTCCCAATTTCAGCCTGCTTTTGGATGCCTGCACAACTGTTGTTTTTGAAATTTTTCCAAATTGCAGAGCATACAAAGCTAAGCTGTCTCACCTGCAGAGTTGCCACTCTGAAGGTTCCTTACATGTAATTCAAAGGAGGGCTACTCCTCATTCAGACTTTCCTGGACTCCTTAAATTTTCTGCTGTATAGACTTTGCTTAGGTAGGTGTGAACATTTGTTCAGGAATAAAGATTAAAGCAGAGCAGATATGAACCCTCCTCCACCAGTCCCAACACAGAACTACACCGTTCTACTGTATAACAAACTTCATAGATGTTCCTCTGCTCCATCACACTCTGCATCCTCCTTTACGCAGTGGGAAATGCATTACTAAAGAAATATATTTCATAATAGAAAGCTAGCTTTGGAAGAGAAAGCTGTCTACTGAAGATATGTGGAAAAACTAATTTAGAGCTGCCTTGGGTATCTTTAATAAGACAGAATTTTACAGAAACTGCAGCAAATTTCACCTGGATTATTTAACTCAGGTTTCTAGAGTCCAAATCCAAGTACATGAGCTACAAGAACTTCTCTCTAAAGCCATGCTTTCCAGCAAAGACAGAATAACTACTTTCTATTGCTAGGGTAGTAATGCCTTTCTCATCTCCATACCTCCCTTGATGGAGGGTTAACCTGCCTCAACAGTGATTCTCTTAAAGGAGGGAGGGGTGTGCATGGGAGAAGTTACAAAGCATCCCGTTGCCTGCTTTGCTTAAACCTATGGCTTATGCCTGACTACACTAGTAGAATGATGAGGAGCTGCTGTGTCTCTGCCTCCATGCCTAAGAGGCTTCAAAGGAGACAGGGCTTTGGCTTTGCCCATATGCTGACCAGCAGACCTGTCTGGCTGAGCTGGCATTCCTCCAGGAACAGAGGGATTCTGTGCTGCCCAAATTCAAGGTCATGTCCAGTAAGTTAATACTATCCTTCAGTGATACAGCCATGCAACAAAAGCTCACTCATAATGAGTGTTTCAAAACTTTCCATTAAAACAACATAGAGTTGCTGAAATTGAAACACTTAATAATACTGTGCTGTGTTGGGGAGGAATTTTAACAACCAAAATACTGCTGAACAAAGTGAGAAACCTGGAGAATAATGTTACATGGCTTCAATTTACAGAAATTGCCTGTTTAATCTTTTTTTTCCCCCTGGTTTTGTTAAAATATTAACAATAATCTATTAGAAGAATTTATACAGGGTATTCTATAGAATCCTAGAGCCATTGAATCATGTAGGTTGAAAGGGACTTTCAGAGGTCATCTAGTCCAACCTCATGCTCAGAGCAGCTCTAGTTAAGGCAAGTTGCTCAGGGCCTTTTCAAGTGAAATTTTATGTGTCTCCGAGAATGGAGACTTCATAACTTTCTGAGCAACTAGTCCAGTGTTTTACTATGTTCATAGCAAATACTTATTTTCCTTATCAAGTCAGAGTTTCCCATATTCCAAGTTGTGTCCATTGTCTCACATTCTTCTGACCTCTGTTTCTTCTGTATCTTCCCATCAGGGAAATGCTAACTGCAATAATATATTCCCTGACTCTCCTGTTTTTAACACTGAACAGAACCTGTTCTCTCAGCTTGTATGCCTGTCGTAGTTCAGCCCCGATTGGGACCAGACTACGCAGTCTCTCTCTCAGTCCCCCCACCCTCCGAGAGAACAGGGGCAAATGATATAAGGAAAATGGCTCGAGGTTTAAGATAAGGACAGGGAGAAATCCTTAAAGTCACCGTTATGGGCAAAACAGACTCGACTTGGGGAAAACTATTCATTTATTACTAAAACCAGCAGTATAATGAGACAGAGAACAAGATAACTTCGCCCCACCCCTCCCTCTTCCCAGGCTTAACATTATCTCTACTATCTTCCCCCCGCCCCGAGTGGCACAGGGGGGAAGAGGGAATGGGGGTTGCAGTCCATCATGCATTGTTTTACGCCGCTGCTTCATAGTCGGGGGAAGAACTCCTCACATTCCTCCCCTGCTCCGGGGTGGGGTCCCACCCACATACCACAGTCCTTTGTGAAACTGCTGCGGCATGGGTCATCTCTTCCATGGGGTGCAGTCTCTCCAGAACGGCTGCCCCAGCGGGCCCTCCATGGGCCACAGCCGCCTTCAGGCATCCACCTGCCCCTACATGGGGTCCTCCATTGGCTGTAGGTGTATCTCTGCTCCTCCGTGGACCTCCATGGGCTGCAGGGGGACAACCTTCTTCACCATAGGCTGCACCACAGGCTGCAGGAGAATCTTGGCCAAGAGCCACATTACTCCTGCCCCTCCTTCTTCACTGACCTTGGTGTCTGCAGCCGTTCCTCTCACAAGAAAAATTCTTCACAACAGGCTGGCAGGCACCTCTCAGTTTCTCTTCACATCATCCATCTCATCTCCTCTCCACTTTTTGCAGCCGGGCTGGGCCCAGTTGACCCCGTGGCGAGAGGCCAGAGGGTGAGGCCTGCAAGGCCCATGAGGCTCATGCCTCCCCCTCTCTGCCCCCGCTCAGCTTCTTCACATCACCTCTCCTCACAAAAAAATTCTGGTTTTCCCTTCTTAAATACGTTATCGCAGAGGCGTTATCACGGAACATTCTGCTACCAATTGGCTCAGCCTTGGCCAGCAGCAGGTTCGCCCTAGGCCCGGCCAAGTCCACTGAACAAAGGGGAGCAACTTCTAGCAGTTTCGTACAGAAGCTGCCACCTTAGGCTCCCCGCCCACTAAACAAAACCAGAACAATGCCACAAGCTCTAGCCCTCAAACCATCTTAATGCTTCTCTGCCAGGCTTTCTCCAGTCTATCCATGCCGTTTGTGTACCATGGAGCCCAAGAATGAACACAGTACTTGATGAGGTCTCATGAGTGTTAAGTAGAGAGGAATAATTGGTTTGTTTGGCTTGATGGCTACACTCTTGCTAATGCACAGTTGGGCTTCTTTGCTAAAGAAGCACGTTGCTGACTCATATTAAAAATATGAAATTAACCTATACTTCCAAACTGAACTCTCTAAATAATTCCAGAATGGCATTAAAAATATTTCTATGGAATTTTCAGCTTTTCCTTCTACTTCAGAAAGCAACAATAACAAACAAATTTTGAAATTTCTTGGGAATAAAAGTGAAATTTCCCATAAGCTTTATTAAATAGACTTTTCAAAGATTCCAGTGTGCAAAAATTAAAGTACTGTAATTAGGATAATAGGACAAGCCCATTTCAGATACCACTTCAGACATCTCTTTAAATTGTGATGTCCTAGTATGTATGTTTTTTCTTAACTTGAATGCTTAAGGCTATATCATTGTTTCTAAACTAGACTCGTGATGTCTTCCCAGAGCTTCTACTTTATGCACATCTGCTTGTAGAGTGATATTTTTAGGTCAAAAGGATTTTTATATAACAGAAACATATACATTTTGCCATGACATACTAATGGAAACATTTTCTTGATACTATATGTTTTACAGATTTGTTAGCTCAATCAACCCTTCTAATCACACAGACTTATGTGCAGCATGTATTATTAAACCAGCTACTGAAGCTGCGCTGTACAGGAAACAGAGTGTATAAACACAATATGCAGTAGACAAATAGTTTTAACAAGTATAGAACTACAAATATAAACAACACCACTGGGTAATATATAGATATTGAGTAAAAAAAAAATCATATAGGAATAGCTGACAGAGATTCCCTTCTCTTTCTGGAGCATCTATGCAAATGGGAAGCACGATACTAAAGCAAGGGCTTTGGTGCTGCAAGAGGTACTGTCAAAGCACTGTACACCTCCTGTGAGTCTAAATAAGCAGTTTTGGGGATTACACAAGATTGTCCTATTCTTCTGCACATGTATTGCTACTTGAAATCTGCAGCTGAAGGAAAACTTCTTTCATCACACACAATGACTGGTATTTATTTATTTGCCTTACCTCACTGCTTCATCATAGTCTGAAAATAAAGAGGGCGATATATTTCTGAGCCTCAGTTTCTTAGGGATAAAAAACAATTATGAAAATAGCAGATGTAGGTCTTTTTGACTATGCATTGCTATTGATACTGATGGTGTCTGAAGCTCTGAATGAAAGCAACATTTGTTAGAGTGATATTTTTTTTTTCTGGTTATTCAGGGCAAGATTCATCTTGTCTCACTTCATCCATCAAAGCATGAAATGTGCAATCCAAAATAATTTTGCAGTCTAAGAATAACCATATCTCTCTGTTGATCCTGCAAGGTAGCGAGAGAGCTTATCTTACAGTACATATCTATTTTTTTCTGTCTAATATTACCTGAAGTGCATCCTATCCACAGCTGCCTGGATGAGTTTGTCATCTGACACTCATCACTTATCAATAACTTTGAGTAAATTAACAATTTCTGTAATGTTTACTATCCTCCTTTGCTTTTTCTTCATGCCAGTCTCTGTCATCAATGGCACTGGACTCTTTGTAAATTTATCTTAGAAAATATATTTCTCAGTGTACTCCAATGTATGAATTGTGTCCAAAGAAGAAAAACTAGCAGGAGCAGGAAACAAGGCAAACCTCAGACGAAAACAGAGCTTTATTTGTCTACATAACAGTAATAATAAAGTCTGGACATGTCTTTCTAAGTATTTTTCGCTATCAAGCTATGACTTCCTTTCTGGTTAGCAACCCTGGGGAGGCAATTGGCTTAAAAAACCTGTGATTTAAAGCGAATCACATCCAAAGGGACAAAGACATGTATATCCGATCCCCTTTTATCCTTGCTCTTCAAGCAACCTGATGAATCATTCCCTACTCCTTTATCATAAATGGTTTGCACACTCCAAGTGGAGAATGAATTAATTGCCAGGTGATCTTCAGGTCCCTTAAGGTGACACCTGAGCAGTCTCTTCTCTGACAAAGAAGTTGAACAGAACTTAGAAGATGGTGAACTTATGACTGAGATTTCCGTCCTGCTGAGAAGTTTTTATGAACCTTCTCTCCCTTTCAGGAACATAGTAGTTCTCAAAGTACTGAAAGCTTTTTCTTCTAGACAGAGCAGAGTCTTACCCTGGGTTAGCATTGGCCTTTGTTAGCTCATTCATCTTCTGTTCCTTTCTTAATTACTTAATTTAAGCTTGACATACTTGGCAGATATCTCAGGAAGAAGTCTTCATAGGTCAGACCATCAGGCTCTTCTAAGTGTAGCCTGAGGTAGGGTTGAGACACCTCCTTATAACACTCATGCCTATTTCCCTTCAGAGCATAGAAGGTCACCTGTACCTTAAGTTCTCAACGAACTAAAAATAAGGTAGGAAAAATCCCCACAGCAAAACATTACCTTATATTTCTTTCTCAGTGTAGCTGAGAAAGAAAAAAAAATCTTAGTTTTTCATTGGATTTGTTTAGCTTATGGGAATAAAAATAATTTTTTGAGAAGCAAAAGTGGTGGAGTAATTGCAAATAAGCCTATAAAAGTAGACTTTTCTCCACTCAGATCCTAAACAATATTTTGATAATCACACATCTACATTCACTATCACAACTCAATGGGAGGAAGATCGTTTTATAAGCAGAAAACTTTAGAGACTCTCAGATCATCTCAGAAGTTATGAGATTATGTCTTTTATTAAATTGAATTTGTCAGACCAACACATGTATTTTACTAACTGCAGGTTCTGTCTGTACAGCACCCACATTGTGTCTTGACAACAGGACAACATCCTATTGGGAATCTGAGATTCCCAAAGATATTCAGATGACTTTCAAGTATGTGCTTCTTCCCATATTGTCATAGTTTAGTCAGAACACATATAAATAAAAATCTTGCCAGCTGGTCTCACATTCTCTATGAAGCAGACTCAAATTATTTCAGTTTATAGAACTGAAATCCACAAAATTCAAACAAACCCTGAGAAGGAGTGATATTGCAGTGTTTAGTTGTCCAGGTGCCTCTTTGGTCAGGTAACTAATAATCACTTTGGATGTTTAATGTCACCGTGCCTATAATCCTTTGTGAATATTGTCACAGGTCTCTCTAGAATCATAGAATCATAGAATAATAGAATCACAGAATCATAGAATCACATGATTCTCTGGTAAAGATCTTCAAATTATCAAGGCAGCATTCCTCTGGTTTTAGCAGGAACTGAGCTCATTTTCTCTCTGGTGCTTTGGATCGCAGTCCTCTATCTATTAAATGTGGTGAAGGCATTGCTTTCTCACACAGAAGGGCTTACAAAGGCAGTAACGCTGTAATTTTGCGGTCTGTTTAGATTCTTGTGGCAATGGGAGCTATAGACACAGATTAGAAAACAAATAGGATATACTGAAAATAACATCTTTTACTAGGAAGATCTCAACACATCCTTATACATTAAAATAAAAATTGATGTTTGTTTTGGAGCTTGCATGAATTATAACACATAGTTCAAATAGAACTAGTGCTCTGTTACACTAAGAAAAAGTTTAGATGTATTATAGCATTAAAAATGAAGTGTACATTGACAGTGTCATGTGGAAATCTTACTGAATCACATATGTGAAAAAGATTGTGCCTTTAGGGCATCGGAGTAGTAAAAATCATCCTTTGTTTCCAAGTATACACAGATCCATTGCATTTTCTACAAAACCAAGTAGTTCCATTAAATCATATTATAATTTAAAGACATACGAAGCTGTCTAATTTATTACATGAAATAAAGGACTGTAATTGAGATATTAGTAATGGGAATTTAGAGTTGCATCACCTTTGCCTCTTCATCTCTTGTCCAAGTTGGTGAGAACTGTCTATTCTTCCTTGGTCTCAGGCAATGACTCACAAGATATCCTGTACATTTTCATGTGGTGTTTCTCTTTTCTTCATTTTGTTTCATGCTAATAAAAAAATACTCTCTGCCTTCTCCTTCGTCCCAACACTTCTCACTAATATTTAAGCTTTTTTTCTACCTCAGGTCTCTTAGACATCACACAAGTAGGATCTGAAGGTCAGTAGGCCAGTAAGGTACAGTCCAGATGCATCTCCTCATTAGTTGCAAGTGCTGCTTCCAAGTTGCTTTAAAGATGTTTCTTCTAATCCCAAATGGAATATGTTGGGCATACATCTCTCTCAGCTGCTCCTGACGATGAAATCAAGGCAAGAAACAAATTTGACCTGGTCCTATCAGTAGGAACCAGGGGCCTGGTATAGCACACCTCTGGTTTTGCTTCCAGTTTTGGAAGTAAATTTCTTTACAACATCTTTTCTCAAAGAACAGATTACTTTTATGTAATGGTTTACATATTCTCTTCCAGACAGGTAGCTGAATTGCAAGTTGTATTCTCAGCACTCTGACCTTGCAACTACAATTAGCTTGTCTAAAATTACTTCCATATCAAAGTATTTTGGAATAATGCACCTAGGAAGAATTTCTTTCTCGCTCGTCTTATAAAAGCTGCCAGACAGAGTCCAATCCGTCTTTGAATTTATCAGCAACCAGGGGACATCCATTAGCTTTTGATATCCAGGCAGTTGACAGGTGTTTGTTATTTTGTTGTCTGCTCTGCAGTGGTACTTACCATGTGGCAAAGCAGGCATTTATCTGCAAGGCATGTAGCATTTTGTTACTTATGTTTTTCTGCAGTCTAACAACAAAACAACTCTTACAGCCTTTGTGTACCACGCCAGTGCTATAGGATGTTGTATGCATTTGTTTTAGAGATTATCAATTTACAACAGAAGTCAAGCAGATATTACAACTCCAAATATTAAATCTGTGCCAATTACTTTCAAAAATACAAAGGGAAGAAATCTTAAAAACCTAAGGAGGCATTTCTGAAGGGCAGGGATGTTTACACTGACACAGTTTGTGACTGAAACTCAGCAAACTAAAAGTATTTTGCTTATATCAGGATGAGAGATCAGTTATAAAATTATAATCTCAGTATGGGAAAAGCCAGCTTTAGAGCAATGCAGTGACTGCTGTCTTGAATATTGCTATATTTTGAATTAGGCATTTGCTTTCTCTTTTTCTTTGCATTTAAACATCTACATAACCTTTGATTGTCTTAAAAGAATCATTAAACTCTTTGGTGGAAGTTCACACTTGCTTTTCTGCAGCGAACAGGTTGTCTCATCTCATCAAGAGGCAACCAAGGTTTGTAAATAAAGGCTTACTTTGCAGGATCTAATCAGAGGAACAACTTAAGAGTTCAAATTGAAAAAGGGGAAATGCACGCTGATTAATAAAGTCACAATTTTATTGACAGTAGGAATACGTCACCTTAGTCACTGATTTAGACTTAGAATCATAGAATCATAGAATGGTTAGGGTTGGAAGGGACCTTCAAAGGTCATCTAGTCCAACCCCCCTGCAAGGAGCAGGGACATCCCCCACTAGATCAGAGTTGCTCAGAGCCTCATCCAACCTGGCCTTGAATGTTTCCAGGGATGGGGCATCCACCACCTCTCTGGGCAACCCGTTCCAGTGTTCTACAACTCTCATCGTGAAAATTTTTTTCCTAATATCTAATCTAAACCTAGCCCCTACCTATTTTAAAACCATTACCCCTAGTCCTGTCACAAGAGGCCCTGCTGAACAGTCTCTCCCCATGTTTCTTGTAGGCCCCCTTGAGGTACTGGAAGACCGCTATCAGGTCTCCCCGGAGCCTCCTCTTCTCCAGGCTGAACAGCCCCAACTCTCTCAGCCTTTCTTCATAGGAGAGGTGCTCCATCCCTCTTATCATCTTTGTGGCCCTCCTCTGGACCTTCTCCAGCTGGTCCATGTCCTTCTTATGTTGGGGGCTCCAGAACTGGACACAGTACTCCAGGTGGGGTCTCACCAGGGCAGAGTAGAGGGGGAGAATCACCTCCCTCGACCTGCTGGCCACGCTCCTCTTGATGCAGCCCAGGATGC
>JAAGAY010133176.1:0-16993 GCA_011801015.1 Ardeotis arabs
AGTATTAACAATGGCTAGAACATTATTTTAAAATGCTATCCGCTTTACAGAGGACATTCATGTTCTTCTAACAAAAATGTTTTTAGCTAAAATTTATGCATAGCTATTGCCTGAGTGACTTTTATTTATTAGGTTACATAAAGGCTGTTTTTGTTACAACATGTTATGGGTTTGACAGCCGTGGCATTAAATGAAGGGTATGAGAAAATCCTGACTTTTAGGGTGGTGAAATGCACCACCTGTGCGAATGAGCTCGCTTTTTGTCATTGATTTGTGTGTGGGCAGAATGAAAACAGCACCTGGGTTGGCTGTTGATGGGATCTTGCAAACGGTGTGAAACAAAAGGCTCCTTTTGGGGCCCGTCGTGTCGGTTTTGCTTTTGATCCACGTTGCGGGGCTGAGCAAAGGAGCGTGGACTGCGGGCGAGCGAGCGGTACAGAAGCCCTGTTTGTGTCACATCCACGGAAGATCAAAAACTCATATAGCAGCGGGAAGGCTTGGCTCTAAGTCAAGCAGTAGCAGCTTGCGATTGCGTGGAGGTTTCTAGTAAAAACCCTGGTATATTGGCTTAAGAGAACAGCACCATGTATGCATGATCATTGCCAAAGTTCCCAGCTTTTCAGAGGCTGTTTTCCATAGCTCTGCTTCCAGCTGGGAGCAACCCTTGCTTTTAGGTGCGCGTAAATAATGAACTATGGTTAGGGGTAGTTCCTGGGTGGGAAAGCCAGCTTCCCTCCCGTAGCGTGCAAAGAAGTAATTCCCAATCTGCTCATTGCACGGTGAAAGCGTGATGCACGTGATGATGATGATGTTGCGACGATGAGTCCGAGCTGTGCCCAGCAGAATGGCTCTGGTGTGATTTCCTGGTACCTGCAAGAGCCTCCTGCCCTGCACGTAACACAGCGCACGGTATCAGCTGCACACATGCAACAACGGAGTTTAGCTGCCTCAGGAACAAATACTTCTTACTGCCGTGGTACCACTTAACACAGGCTTATTGACTATCCCAGAATTTTAACCTTTCCTGATCTGGTGGAATCTTCATTGACTTGGGAACTTGCTTCCTGCAGCAGCCCTGCCAGGAGGAGAGGACAACGTGCCGTTGTGCATTGATGCACCTTTCACTGTAAAACAAAAGATTTAGGTGGTTTTTCTCTTCATTCCCTTGCCACCCCTCCCTCCGCTCATATCCTTGGACAATTTTTATGCTGCGTTAGTAGAGTTCTGTCAGTTCATGCAGATTTTTTAATCTATTTTCAGAATTCTAAGAGTGGATTTAATCTGTGGGTTGTCATTAAAAACTTTAGAAGTTAATGGGAATCGTTAAACCTCATTTAGTGTATTTCTGATCTGCTGCTACCTTTTGATAGAAATAAATGTCATCTTTAATAAGCTTTGACTTTTCTATTAAATAATTTAAAAAATAATTTATTTTTATAGTAAACTAAATTTCAGTGTCATTAACAACACCCATATAAAGCTACCAGAACCCGTTAGGTGTCCTGCTACAGAAGACCATCAGCAAGTAATGATTTTAGAGGACTGCAAACAGTCATAGTCACCAAAAAACTCTTTCTTCTCCATCACCATCTGGAATACACACTTCTCCCTCATGTGCTGCCGTATCCACCAGCGAGGATGTTTCTGTGGTAGCTTAATTAATCTGTCAAGCTCTTGGTCTTTTTGATGGCTAGAAACAGAGTCTGTTCTCGGGCTCCATTTGGTGTACCTTCTGCACAGCCATCAGGATTCTTAATTTCTGAAAAAGAGAGGGAAACACGAAGGGGTTTTATGTAGTTTCTCTTTCAGCCTTGTTGGCTGACATTCACTTTTCACAATATTTGTCTGTAAATCCAGGTGTATATATTTTGTGATTGTTCTTGCATGTTTGTTGTTGCATGCTGTATTATCATAAGGAAAAAAAAGTACACTGTTATAAGCTCAAAGCTTTTTCTTTCTGAGTTTCTCATCCAGGAAGCCTGGTTCCTTTCCCCATTCCCTGTTATGTTTACCCTCAAAAGTTCCCTTGAAGGCACAAAAGTGCAGCTCTCAAAGTACGTTCATCCCATTAAGGTAGCAAGGGGAATAAGCTGAGCTCTCCTCAAAGTTCCTGTGTTAGCACTGATGTGCAGCTATGCGGGTGATCAGCTCTGCTTGGCACTTGGAGTGCAAAACCACTTCTCCTTCTCCAGCTTCTGGTTTGTGATGATCGTTAGAGTCTCTTGAAACCTCTCTCCTGTTCTCCCCATTCCCTGGAGACTTAAGGGCAGAGCACCAGCACTATTCCTGGCCGTGACAGCAGTGTGTGGGAGGAGCTCAGAAAGACATCTGCAAAAGAAAGACCTTTCTGAGCAGACCTAGATGACTTGGCTAAAACGACGTAGAGTAGCCCAGCACTAGACCATGGGCCTAGAGCCAAGATCATGGGCTTATCAGCTCATGGAGGTTATTATCTGTACTCTCACACTTCGGGGTGCTGCAATGAATTTGTGACTGCCCCTGAGAAGTGCTGTTACCATGTGGTAGGTGTGAAGCTAGAGCCTCACCTCAGCTCCTCTGGGTGTAAGAGTGGCTTTGTCTTTATCTTCCAGGAAACTCAAAACTTGTTTTCATCCATGACAGTGTCCACCAGTTCTTCCAAATGGTGCTTAAGGCTGGGAAGACGAGGCAAATTAGGAGACTTGCACAAGTCTCTGTCCTACTCTGAGTGCCTAATGGCACCCAAAGGGAATTTGTAGGTTTAGGAGGTTAGGTAGACCCTGTTGGTCTTGGGCAGAGATTACAGCAAGGGAAATGGGGCACAAAGATTTAAAGTTAGATCTGTCAGAGTGTTTAGGCATCTGAAAATAAGCCTGTATGCCTTTCATAGGAACTTAGGTTTCTAATGATGTAGAAGGGAGATCTTTAGTGGGTACCAAACTGCTTGATGCTTAGGGGATGAGAAGATCATCCTCCAACCTCAAATCAGTCAGGAGTGTACTCAAATGACCCCTGTGTTACGGAGAAGCTCCAGCATCGCCTTCTTTTTCCACATTGTCAGGGATGAGTCCTTCTGTCTTCAGCTGCTATTTTCAGAAACAATAAGAGTTTTCTATCTCAATGCAATATACGTGCAAAGGCTGCTTCTTTACAATAAGGGCAAATCTCAGGCAGCAGCAGGTCTCTAAATGAGAAGAAAAATGAAAGTAATGTTCTGAAGAGAACAAGAAAAGACTTCGTAATTGTGTATGTTAGGAAACAGTGCCTGAATTCAAAATACAATTACATTTATACAGAAGTGAGGGAATTATAAGATGATTATCAGGACTTCACCTTTTTAGTAAGCATTAGAATCATTTAGGAAGAGAAAGAAATTACTCTGCAGTTCGTATTTTTCCCTTCAGAAGATGTGACTGCCCATAAATTCAGCGCAGCCTTTCTGAAGCGTGATGTGCCTCTTCTCACCGCTTTCAGGGACTCGGAGCTGCTGCCGGTGTCAGGATGCTCAGGGCTCCCGTTGTTTGTCTTTTGAAACACTGAAGGAATGTGAAAACCATTCGTCGCAATGATACAATTATTTATTTCCTTTTATTGGCACGTTACCTGGTAGCACTCTTTTGAGCTTTGTTTTGACGTCTTTTCCCTTGTAAAGTTTAGGGAAGAGGTCTGCAAAATAAAATAACACGACGAGCAGTGAAAAGAAACGTACACTTTTGTACCATAAGACATGGAAATAGCTCCAAATATTCACCTATTTTCTGGGAAGTGTGGAAGTGTCACTCAGAGTGTCAGTGTTCTTAAAAGGGAGACGTAGCTAACAACGTAAAGCAGGAGTAAAAATTAGTGAAAGGGTCGGAGGTGAAAATTTGGCGGCTGCAAGCATGCTCGCAGGACTAGGAAAGTCCCACTTTTTACCATCTTGTATTTATTTTAGCCAAAAACCAGTTTCTATGGAAACTAAAATCTTAATGCAACACTATAAGTGTTTTCAGTAGGAAGAAGAAATATCAGGAGGAGTTGGCAGGAATAAGAAAATAACCCCATGGCAAATGTTCATATTGAAAACTTTTGATGCATTTGATCAGTCTGTTTTCCCTCCAAGATACCATAAATCATTCAGCAGGAAATGCATTTCTTTAAATGACATATGCTATGGAACCTGTAGGAGATGAAATGATGAATGATGGGATCACTCGAATGCCAAAATGTTTATAGAGCGTAGTCCCCAATTTTACAAACACTCGCAGCTCTCCTGCCCTAAATTTTCTCACTTTAACAAGGAAGCTCTCCAGAGAAAAATAATTAAGCTTCTAATGTCAGAAATTTGCCAAGACCTCACCTACTACTACTATCATCACCAACCTCTCGGTATTTCATGGTTTTTCCTGAAATGCTCAAGTAGAGTGAGGTGATTTCAGCAGTATCTCAGCTATAATTTAAAAACCACATGCTTCTTCCTCACTGTGGAGGATTTGCTGGTTTCTAAACCAGCATCTGTAGAGAAAAAAAAAAAAAATCAACATTTCGTAAACTAGACAAGCTTGAAAACTAACAAGAAAAATTCTAAATCATTATTGAACTGAAGAATGTGGTGCTTTTGGGGGAAATGAGGATGTGCAGGTCTATTTGAATTGCCAGAGCCATCAAGACCGCTGTCTTCTGCATCTGCTTCTGCACCCCATTGCGCTGACTGAGAACCAGTAGGATTTTCCTGGCATTTGGGTAACATTTATGCAGAGAAGCAGAAAATAAGACTGCTGTCTGCTATGCTGCTAATAATCTCCTGTTTTTTATTTACTTTTTTAACTTACTGCCTGAATTTACAAATGCAGGTGAAGAACTTTCTGTGAGCCCACTCAAAGCACACATACACAGATAAATAAGTCGCAGATAACAACACTTGGTTGATTTGCCTCCAAAAAACCTCTGACTTCGCATTTAACAGTCCAGGGATGAGACCCTGTCAAAATAAACCTGATTCAATCATTTGATTTCCTCATGGTATCTGAACTTACATTTTTGCTGGCAGCCCGTGATTTTTATGGTCAGGTTGTTTGTTTTTCTTTTATCAGGAGAACAAGAGAGACCTCTGTCCCTTCTGAAGTATTTGAAAGATGAGCAGTTATTCATTTCTTTATGATAAAGTCTCTGCTGGGACAATGATGATGTGTTTAGTAACCACCCTCATTAGACTGTGTGTAGGAAATAGCAGATAGATTTCTTTTTTTTCCCCTTTTTTTGGTCTACTCTATAAAGTCCCTGAAGAAGTCAGCTGCCTACATGGACTGCACAGGAGAGGAACAAACCTGCCCTTTGCGGCACCAACTTCCGTCGCTCTGCCTGTCTCAAATGCTGCTATTGCTGTTATTTTTATCCGCTGATAAATGCAAGTTGCCTTCCCTTCAACAACCTTGGTGCTAAATTAGAAACTCTAATGTAAATTATGCCTAGGCAATGTTCTATTTCTGTCAAAAAGAAATAAAAATGGAATGTGCATGCAGCTCACCGTCTACCCACTCACCTTAGGGGTAATGGTGACATCCTCAAACACCCCCCCAACTTGTTTGTTCTTCTACATGACTGCTTTTTTTCATAATAATGATTAAATTACATAAACATTTTCTCCAGGTTGTTTCATTTTATTGAGGAAGGTTATGATTAATTTCTTTGGATGCTGTTTGACCAGTCCATGCGGTCGGAGTTGTAAAGCCAGTGGTAGCTGAAGCGCTGCACAGAGCCTGGGAGCTGTGGTCACTGTGACAGCAAGGGAGTTGGGACTTGGACCCTTCCTGGGGGGATGAGCCTTTCTCTGCCCGCTTCCCTGCAGCGTGGCATCGCCTCTCTTCACCAGGCTGAACAGACTCCTAACAGCACCCCACATCTTTCGCTCTTCCAAATTTTCCACGCCAGTGCAGACCTTTTTCAGAGAAGGTCTCCCCACTGCCCACAGTAAAGTCCTGCTGCTGCTTGTTCAAGAAAGAAGGCAAGTTTCTGTATGGCTAGGATGCTTTTGAGTTTGAGTTTGGGTTTGTTTTGTTTTGTTTTGTTTTTTTGAAAGTTAACTTCTTTGCAGAAGGCTCTCATTTCCAAAGATAAAGCTGTCATTGCTCCTCTCCAGGGAGCATGGCGAGCAGGTCTTCACTTCTCCATCACCTGGAGAAATGCCACCATCAGAGACATCATTCATGCTATTCTGGAAGCAAAGTGAAGTTTCCTGAAAGCACAACAGAAACCTGGGGCATTCAGTAGCTCCACGGTAGCCGTTTTCCTTCTGCTTCACTGAGTCACAAGTGGCTTCTCTAACGCGGGGGCTTGCTTAGCGGAGTGGATGAGCACAAGCGCTTTGCACCTGCGCTCTGAAGGCTGCAGAGATTCCTCGCCCGCTGCAGGGTGCCGTTCACTTGTCTGCTCGTGCCTGAGGCTGAGGCCACCTCCGAGACCACCGCCATCCCACTGGACAACCAGAATGGCCCAAATTGGTGAAGATTATTTTATTTACAGCCCTCTTATGTTTAGGGAACTGGGACCTTTTCAGCAGCTTGTCATCAACTGGATAACTGAGTTCTGTCTGGGTAGTTCATCGGATTCACTATGTCCTAGCATTCAGGGTATGGTAGAAAGCATAGGGTTTTGTCCAAGGCTTTCACTATGAATCATTGCCAAAAAGATTTATTTTTTTTTTCCTGCTCACTGACAGTTTGAGTTAGCTTTCTGTGCCGCTTGATTTTATGTTTTTATACATCTTCCTGTTGTTTGCCAAAGTACACAGTACAAAGCATGTAACAAGAAATCCTGTATTTTAAGAAACACAAAGGCATTTTATAAATGTGATTTTTTAAATTTGACATTTAAATTTGAAAAGGTGGATACTGCTTAGTTAAATATGTGATGTTTGAGTTGCCGAGAACACCAGTCTCAGTAAAGCTGTGCTTTAAATGCTACTGCTGAAGAGGCTTTTGAATAAACCTCATACATATTTTTTTTTTTCACCTTTTTCTCCTTTAGTATGGCTTCTTGTGGCAGAGAGACAGCTTTGTGTGCTCTCAGGCACACGTAATACTCCAAAACTGTTTTAAATCTATGCATAAACCACTTGCATGAGCTTTCAGATGGTGGCGGTGGGGGACTGCACGCTGGAGGGCACGGACTCGTTGCTTAACTGAGCACGTGCTTCGTGCGGATGCGAAGTTCAGCACTACGGTAACGTTTCCTGCGCTAGGGTGCTCGATTGTCATCACCTCTGCGCTCTTTCAGATCGAAGGTTTAAATTCCTCCTCTTGCCTTTCCCTGCCGTGGGCTAGGGCTTGCAGGAGGGGAGGGGGTTGGAGGTGGATGTCTTATTCCTGCTTTCACAACTGATAATGCTGATGAGATAAGGACACAGCGCGGCCAGCAAGTCCAGCTGCAGTTATCGCAAACCCACACCCCCTGTCAATCGTGATAAAGCTTGCCTGAATCTGATAAATGGCATTTTTACTGTGGCTGGCACAAAATATAAAAAGTAGAGTTATTTTGGAGGTGCTTTTAGTGATGCTAAGATGTTAATATTGCCTATCAGTGTCCAATATGATCTCTGAGTGGTAATCTCCATCTAGAAATATTTTATAAATATTAAAGTATGTATTTTAGCAGTAGTGTGGAGCTGTGCATCCGGATAGAGATCTGATGGCAGTGCAGTACCCTCAAGCTTCAAATATGGAATCAACAGACTGAAGTGAAAATGCCAAAGCAGAAACATTTTTCTGCAATTGCTTAGAAGAAATGCTTTAAATTTCCCCATTTTATTCGAATCCAGCTTGGTGATTTTCCATGACATTTGTATCTTGTAAATAACTGATCAGAGAAAACTGCTCAGTTTTAATTAGTTGCAAAGGTTTGATGTATTTGTTATCATCTGCATATAAATGGCTCATTTGGTATCTCATCATGGAACTGAGCAAAACCATTTAGGCTTAGAAAAGAGACCACTGTGAAGCAAAAAAAAAAAAAATCAGGTGTAGGTGCTGAGTAACCATGGCTGACAGGAGATCACAGTTTCTTCACAACCAGATGAAAGTTCCCCCCTACTCAGCTCTGCAGGCAAA
This sequence comes from Ardeotis arabs, assembly GCA_011801015.1. Classification (NCBI taxonomy): domain Eukaryota; kingdom Metazoa; phylum Chordata; class Aves; order Otidiformes; family Otididae; genus Ardeotis; species Ardeotis arabs. Next base: position 8,064 of record JAAGAY010133176.1, read on the forward strand.
AGCATTTTGCTGGCAACAGGACAGCAGGGTGCTGAGTAGCCGAGGAGGAGCGGAGGGTGATGGGCGTTGGTAAGTCATCTGTATTGGATGGAGCTGCCCGTGTGCTGTGGTGGGTGTCAAACCCAGCCTGGGAACCCTCGGGCAAACGGCAGAAACCGGGCAATTTGTGATTGAGATTAAATAAGAATAAACCGTCTTTGGTCAGAGCTTGTAACTCAAGAGGGGTTTTTTTGTTGGTTTTTTTTTTACATTTAAAGGAGTCGTAAAAAAAAAAAAGTTTTGTTTAATACTGAAGTTATTTAAGCTTGCTTGAACTCCATTAGAACAGCTTCCAGCTTCAAAGTTTGTTATCTTCCATACTACATTAGCACCTTCCCGGTCTCGCAGCTAAGCACATTTGGCTGTGAAACCGCACATTTGTTTGTTAATCCCTGCTTGTACGCTGTCCAGTACAGATGTCTAAGGAAGAGTGATGGGAAGAAACTTGGCTCTCTGAGCTAAAACTTTGATCGCAAAATAATTGCAACCCCTGCCATAAATAATCCTTGTTTCATCGCTGTGGCTTTTCAGTCTGTTTATTTGTGTCCCAAGGCATCATGTCTGTGCCGGTCGGATGCCGCAGCCGCACTGGTGATGTGATACCCATGGCAGATGTGCTGCTGTGCCTTGTGTGTCCTGCAAAGAGACCTCTACCTCTATCCCAGGGAAACATTTTATTAGGAATGTGAAAGTAAGACTTAAGAGAGCCAGCTACAGGTAAGGAAGCTAATGGGAGCAAATGGAAAAAGCCACAGGTCCGCAGGAACGATAAAGCAGCAGGAAGCTATGGTTATTTCCAGTGTAGTAATATCAGTGTATTTATGTTAAATCCATGTAATGAATTTCCAAAGGGTCAAGTAGGAATGTTTGTTTTTTTTTTTCTCTCTAGTCTGCTGTGGTAGAAAAGGTAGAGGCAAGTGCATGCAAATATCTGATCGCATTTTTTTAATACAGTAGGATATTTCCAAAAACAAACCAAACCAAACACCCTTCCTTTTTAATTATAAATAGGATTATGCTACCAGCTAAGGCATGTGAATACTTAATTTTTAAATAAATCCTGGGTAGTATTTGTGTGGTGATAACATAACAGCCTTATAGCTGTATTGAGCGCGACTCGCCCGTCTCTGGCTTTCTCAGCTCTGTCGCCTCCCAGCCTAATCCTAGTTAAATAAACAAAATTATCAGCTGTTACTGCTGGGGAGTTCAGACACTCTGTTCCACTCCTGAGGTGTTAATGAGCCATCCGCGGGGATGTTCCTGCAAAATGGAGGGCTCAGCGGCGCTCGCTGATACACAAGCATGTGCACGTGGGAGCAAAACAGTTATATGTACGTCAGCGGTAAAAGAAGATTTTCTGGGGACCAAAGGTTTGCTTAATGCGTTTTTCAACCCTTGGTGATTTGCTGGAATGAAGTGTAGAGTATTCCTGGTAAAAACTGCTGTGTGTTAAGGCTGATGCACAGCCACACCTGATTCAACAAGGTTTTTCTAGCTGTCAGCTGTGTTGTGGATACATCCCTTCCAAGGAGGAGCATTCCTACCACTACAGAGTTAAATGAGTAAAATTCCATAGCCCATCCTTGATGTGGCTGATCTGCACTAGCGGTGCATATAGACAGTGTTAGGGGCTGTTTTTGGCATGTGTGTGACCCTTTTTGTACGGTTATTAGCACTGCAAGTGTCCAATGTCCTTCATATTTTGTCTTTAGATGACAAAAATCAGGTCTTCATTTCCCTTGAGAAGATTATTCCGCTGAGAAATCCCGTGCATGGACCTTTGTGCCATTCCTGTTGTACAGAACGGGACGTACGGGATGTGTAAGAAAGCAGGTGAACTACACGTTTCCAGAACTTACCCACTCCTGAGTATGAACTTGAGTTCACACCCCTGAAGTGTAGATTGAATTATTAACCAGCCTAAAATTTCAACAATCCTACTGAAATACTGACAGAGGGCCAGTGCTCTGGGATTGCGACGTGTCCTAGAAAGAGAGCATGCAGCAAGGGCCGATTCAGTGCGGATCTTACACTAAGGTTCAGCGTAGCTCTGGTTTTAGTTAGTAGAGAAATATTGATTGAGTCGCCAAACAAAGCAGAAAAAAACCTGAGTGTGTAATTGTAGCAGTCTATTAAAATGCAAGCTCCCTTTTTTAAAGGCGGATTCCACATGATTTAGGTTTGTGAGCTTCTGAGTTACGGTGTTTAACTTGGGGAATTTGGATAAAAACCCAATTACCTTACCTTGGAGAAGAAATACTCTTGGCTGGGAGTTCTCGGGGAGTTCTTGGCTGCAGTATTTTGCAGTATCCAGTTTCTGTGTTGTTTTTGGGAATTAGAATGAGCTTGCAAATGTGCAATTTAGGAACAAGCCTAGATGGTAGCTGGTATTTTTCCACTGTGTTGTGCGCTGCCTCTGTGTCTAGGTTCATTCCCATCAAGGGAGACTGGTTTCCAGACGCTAGACTTCCAATGATGGTTAATCACTACAACACCCATGAAAACAACATGTTTTGTCTTCATTTTTCCAGGAGGAATCCTAAAACAAGTGTCAGTATAACTTGCAAATACTAAGATGATTATCTGGGTCGTTTGAATTCAGTCAGTACCTGCGCTGAGAAGCAGATGCGATCAGAGAAAGGTGAGCTGCTGGGGTTAGGTCCTCTCCAGCAAGCCCCCACATGTAAGGGCTTTGGGTCTGAATTCTTTCTTTTCTTGCAGGAAAGTTATATCCAGTCCTATTCCTAGGACAGCGTTTAACGTTGTCGTTTATCGCAACTGGTAAATAATTGGATTTTTCTAAAAATAGGTCAGAGGAAATGAGACCTTTCTGCTGTGTCCAAATGCCCAATACAGAAAAAAGCATTACCAGCTCAGTGATTCTTAGAAGAAATTGTATGATGGAAGATTCTGGTAGTTCAGGGGAGCTGTGCTGACTGCAAGTCCGACTTGCCATGCATCCCAAGTGCTTTTTTTTCCTCTTTTGGAATGCGTCCAATATTGATAATGCCATAACGGAAATTACACAAAGATTTTTTGTTGTTGTTGTTATTGCCGCTCTGAGTTAACCTCCTTCCTCCAAGATTAATGAAATACAGAAAAAAAAAATCTATATGAGGAACTGTGTGCTGTAGTTGTGAATGTTTTTGTTTAAATGGCTTCAAAATGATGTTTGCTGATGAAGTGGCAAAAGCAGAGCAGTCGCGCTACGCAGGGTCATGATAGAAAGGGGAAAGGCAGTGACATTCATCTCAGAAATGACGGTAACAATTTGCATGTTGTTAAAATGTTTAAAGAAAACAGCAAAACCAAATTCAGGTAAACTAAAGCAGATTCCTTGAATGATTACCTGCGTGTTGAGACAAATATAAGAAACCAACGTGTGCCGGGACAGCTGATAGAGCCGCGTCAACAGATCCCGGCTCTTTGAGGGCGATGAGAGTTTTGCTTTGGCTTTTGCTGAGGCCCAGGCTCCCTTCATCACGTTAAAGAACAAAGCCAACATGGACTTGTTTTCTGCAGTGTATTTTCGGTAAAAAATTCTAAATCACAAAATGGTCATTTGGCAATTTGAGAAGAAAAAAGAAGGAAGCCCTGAGCTGCAGCCCAGCAATTGTCCCCCTTTTTTTCTTTGTGTCTGTGTGCATCTCAGACAACACTATGGTTTGGTAGGAGAGAATGTCACCTTTTTCTCCAGAAATATTTGTATCTATTTGTTTTTAACGGTGGTAAATCTTTCTTCACTGTTGCTACCAAGGTAAAGGAGTTGTCGGTGTGTGAGTGGCCGAGGAAGGGAGGAGAGGGGGTTGTTCATGTCTTGGGGTGTGTGTTTTACAAGTCAGTGCAGGAACAACATTTTCAGAACCGCTGCAGAGGTCTGGTTTTGCTTCAGCTAAAGCTGAAAGAAGAGGAAAATTTCTTGTGGAGTTGCTTTCATATGATCCTTAGGAGTGATCTGCAGCGGTGAGCCTTGGCGCTCTCGTGCTTTGGGAGCTGAGGCTGCTGACGGTGTAGAAATTCACTCCTGCTCTGGTCCGTGCCTACAAGGCAGCTTTTGTGCTCATGGTCTATGGACAGATTTTGCTTTTCAGCACTATGAACCAAACATCTTTGCTGTGGAAGTGGCAGTGTTAGAGTTATCTTGGTAAGCACTACAGTATTTTGAGTTAATAGATGTTTTTTTTTCACTCCTGCTGGGTCCTTTGAGAACATCAGGCCCTTGCAGATGGCGACCGTTCATTTTGTTGAAGGGGCGGAATTTGTCCTTGGTTGCAAGTCATCACAATGGACACGTTAATTGTTGCATTGCGTTTCCCACTGTGGTCAAAGTGGTGACATTTCTGCATTTTTCAAAGGAACTATTGCCGCTGTAAATCCTTGTAGGCAACACCGAATACGGTCTAGCTCGTTTTAAAGACACTCATACATTTGTGACAGTATTTCAGTTTGGGGAACTAATTTTTTTTGCACTGTATTTTTTACATTCTGCTCGAGTCAGGAGTGTTATGGTGGGTGGAGAAGTGGGTTTAACTGTTACTTATGTAATAAAAAAGGAGAATTTGAAAGCTGTGCTCAGGTCTGCTCATGTTTTGATGATGCTTGCCTTTTGCTTTCGGTTTATATTTAAAGCCATTTGTTCTCTGGAAGCATAAAGACTTGATATTGATGATTTATTTTTTTCTTGCATATGACACTTGCAAATTATGTAATTAAAAGAAACCCTTTACAGTTTTTTTAAGGCATCAGATACTAGCTTGATTGGGAGCTTTTAAATGCCCATATACTTGAAAGGGACGTACCGTGTTTTCTATGTAATTTGCCTAAAGATGTTTTCAATTAACAAGTGCCAAGGTAAAACTTCTCAGCCTGTAAACAAATGTTATACAATCTCTGTTAGCTTTCTGCCATCTGGCAAAACCCAGTTACCCTCAGACAGTTTTATGCTCTTTATTCTCGTCAATACGGAAAACGGCCGTTGATAAGAGAGACTCCCACAGCTGGTTCTGCTGCCGGCGAAGGGAAGGTGCAGCGCGGTGGAGGTGATGGTGCTCGTGTCATGGGCTCTGCCCACTCTGTCATGGGTTCTGTTGATAAATGCACTGATGGAAGAGCCACCAGTTGTTCTCCAGAGGCTTCTGTCTCTCTCTGTGGACCAAAAAGAGACCTTATGGTTGTAGGTGATGGGATTGTGAGCTTCCCTCTCTCCTGTCCCCAGATCAGGTGCCTGCTGCTGGTACCGTGAATGCCTCCATGCCGGCTTTAGGAAATTTCATATTTGTAAATAGTCTGAATGTTCAGAATAATTATTCAGATTATCTGTTCAGTTGTCTTTGTTCCAGCACTCGGAAAGCAAACTGGAGTGTTTGTGGAGCTCCACAGAATCAGGGAGCACTAACTTGAGCACCTCTCTAGCTCACCCTTATTTAAGATTCCTCTTGCCTTTATTTAAGATTCCTCTCACAGACAGTATCCTCTGTGAACTGGCTTTGTGATGAGAGCCGACAGGCGTAGACACAGAATTGTCTGAGCTGGGTTTAGATGGCTGAACCACACACATCCCATTTAAAGGAACTGTATTACTATCCTGTCTGCTTTCGGAGCCTGATCCATCAAAGCGCTTGGCATATGCTTCAGAAGTCTGGCTGGAAGAAAACCTGTAATGACCATGTATTTGTTTTGCATATCCAAGAAAGGTGTGATCCCAGAACTGGAGAACTGGGAGACAAAGCACCGTTTAAAGAGATTTCTATATTAAGTAGCCCAGAATTAAGATGAGTGATGAGAATGTAAAAGTGGTGTCAGAAACTTTCCCCTGAGTAGTAACTGCGCCTGTTAGTCATGCAGTTTATCCTGATGATAAATTCAGAACTATTTGCAGGATTATTTAGAGTATAAGAAAAAATTGCATTTTCCTTCATTCTTGGAGCTAATGTCAAACGTGATGTAAAACTGTTTGATATACAGTTATTTTAATTGCAGTTAAATATGACAGAGACTTATAACTCTAACCTGCTTATAAACCAGGGGAAAAAAGGAGGAAAGAATGCTTTTATTTGCATGAAAACAGCGGACCCTGCTGTAGGTGCAGATGGATATTTTTCTTTCTCCCTTTGGGTGCACGTTGTCGATTGCTCCTGGGAGTACAAAGTGGAATTGCATGAATACGTAGTCCAGTCTGGCCAGGTGCATGTTGTGCAGTTGCTCTACCTGCTGAAAATAAGAGGGTTGGAAATAGGAAAGCTAAGACACGCGTGTTTTTCTGTGCCTTTCTATATGGGATTATGCTTGAGAATTGAAACACCACGGGTCGAGGGCCACCGTACGTGTGTTAATATAGGTGCTGTGGTTTCAGTAGCATGGACAAAAAAAAGCAAAGGGCACATGGCCAAAGGTTTTGGACAGGCAGCAGAAGAGTGGATTTCATGCTCACTTGCGCCACGGAGACAGTTGTTTATAGAACCAAGTCAGTTTAGAGAATAGTTTGTCACAGGCTTTAAAACTCGAGCTTATTTATATCAATTGCTGCAAATCAGAGTTCTCGGGTAAAGTCCAAATCTATTTATAGGATGCTTATCAGTATGTCACGTGTTTTCCAGTTTCCTTGATGGCAGAGCGAGCCCACCCCCAAAATGAAATAAAGAAGCGCTTTTCTTGCTGGGACCGTGAGCAACAGGCGTAAGGCTTCCTTTGGCGCCTTCAGTTTTTGCCCTCACATCGCCGTATGATTGCAGTTTGGCAGGAGTATTGATTTTGTTTGGTTTTAGGAAGTAGAGGTCTTAGAGGTGTCTCCAGGAAACAAATGGGTAATCAACAGGCAGATCACCAAAGAAAAAAGAAGCTGTATTTCAGTGTTATTTATTCCTGAGATACGTGACAGTGTTCTTCAAAATTCCTACCACCCAGAGCGAGTTGGTTGGCTTGCTTTTGATTTTACTTCAGATAATAAGTTCTTAGCTTGAAAAACCAACTTGAGTGGGCTCTGCACGTCCAGAATTGCTCTCTCCCAAGTTGCTCTTTCTGCTTAATAGCGGATATAACAAAAAGAAAAGTCATCACATTGCAAAAAAATGAACTGATTTGTCACGATGTCTAAAAGAAAATAATACAAACTAAGAACAAAAGGACTTATATTTGAAATTATGACTGGGAAAGAAATATGCTGGCTTATTGTGTTTGAAAAGCTTTCTTGAAATGGAGGCATGAGTGATGTGGGCAGCAGCTGACGCTGGATTTTGTAAATCCTGGGATGGGAGGGCAGCGCGCCGGCTGGGCACACGCAGCCCAGCCAGTCTGGTTAATAGTTCAGCTGGTTTTGTTTGGTTTTCAGTGTAATTTGAGGCATCTGTTCTGATTTCTTTGTATATATACATTAGGAGCTTAATTAAAAGCTCTGGAGACTGTTTATATTTTAACAAATGTAGAATAAATTTTATTTCTTAAGCATGAGACTGGAGTGAATGAAGTGAACAAAAATATTCTGATGAATGTTTTTTAGCAAACAATATCACAAGGGACACTTGGAGGAAAAATTCTGTATTTTAGAAGCAATAGCTATTTAAACTCATCAATTTAAATCTGTTCCAAATATTTCTGTTTATTTGCTCCGTTGAAATAGTTGGTATCAGTGGAAATTATATACATTTTGCTAGACTAGAGATAATTTTATATTAAAACAAATAGATTGTTTTCAAATTTTAAAAATCTTTTTCTCTTCTTTCTTTTTATATATATTATAGATAGGAGTCCTGTTACAAAGCATGAACTGTACTGTCTAAAATATACTCCTTTAGCAGTTTGGGAAATGTTTTTGTTTATTTTTTTTACTGTGCCTGTCTTCTGTTATGAGTGATGTTTTCTCCTGAACAGGAGAAGAGATGCGTGCTGATCACATGCCTTGTCTAGTAGAAATGAAACACCAGCATCTGACTGCAGTTGTCTTGGAAGGACAACCAAAGAGCAACGAGAGGACATGAAATTTTAATGACTGTCAAGCCAGAGGAGGTGAAACACTTGAAAACAGCGGTAGCAGGGCCTGACACAAAGCACTGCGTGTCAAGGAGCCCCGGGAGCGAACCCCATGTGCTGTGCTGGGCAAGGTGGAGCCCACTTTTCCTTTAAAACAGAAAGACAGGTCGTACTGTTAGGATGAAACTTGAGGTAAACATTACTTTTCCTCTCCTGAAATGCTCTGCAGTCCCTGCAAGCACCAGCTAGCCGTGGAGACCCCAAGAAAAGGGATTTAAATTCGCATTCAAGACGTTGTAAGTTGACCCTTGGTTTGGCCAGATATTCTCAACCCTGTACCGTGCCTGACTTTTGTAGCATCAGAAGCGTTTGCACGCCAAGGGATATCTGCACCAGGGAACTCACAGAGCTGAAAAGCAGATGTGCTTTCCCTCCTGAGGGTCATTGCAGTTGGATGGGTTTTCCGGCTCCTTTCGCTGTGCAGCCACACGAGTGCGTGCGTTGGCACTGGGAGCCCGTGGGGCCCGGCAGGGAGCCAGGGGTGGGAAGCAGGAGAGGCGGCTTCTCCAAATAGCAGCTGGCAAAGCCTGATGAAGGTGTGGAGGCAAAGCGCACCTTCTGCAGTCTTAGCAGTTATTCAGTTTTTGTTGGGAAACGGCTACGCCAGGAAAAAGTCCACTAAGCAGCAATTAATAACACTGGTACAATTTTATTGCGTCAATGTGTTTGTTTCTCTACTTTTTTTACAACTATATTTACTTACTCCTAGCTAGAATCAAAACAGTTTCTGGTTTGAAGTGCTGTGTGAAGCATCTTCAATTATGGATTTTTAGTCTATTTACCTACACCCAACCTGACAAAATATTTATACTTAGTGTGGTTGCATATTTAGTGCATGTCTCTTTTTTTTTTTTTTTTTTTTTGGG
>JAAGAY010133177.1:0-27793 GCA_011801015.1 Ardeotis arabs
AAATTGCTCCTGGGCTGAGACCCATTTGCCAAGTTTCATTCCAGAGCAATGTTTAGAGTGAAGTTGTAAATCCCTGTGAACAGTGGATTTGTAATGAAAATGCTGGCACAGACTTCTAACTATGGCAGCACAAATGATATTGCTAGAATAAAAAGCCATCGTGTATTAAATTAGCATGTAAGCATGTATCGTAGCGTGAATATATGTTCCTCTTTTTTGTATATTTATCTCTACAGTTGTGTATGGGCATAGGAGCTTCTTTCTTGTTATTACCATAACTTTATTTTCCCGTATCAAACACCAGATAAAGAGAATGATACAGCAGAAAAATAGACTTAAAATTGTGGAATATTTATTTATTTTATTTGTTATTGAAAGGAAAGCTGTTACAAATGGTATCTTCAAAGAATTAAGGCCAGAATACAACAAGGATAGCAGTAAGCATGGAGAAATATAATTTATATTAAGTATTTAATTTAGCCAAATCCATGTGGACTTTCTCAGATACGGTAAGATGTGCCTCTCCAACCATAAGTTATCTTGCTGTACAATGGTAAATCCTGCTTCCACAAAAGGAAGCGCAATGTTTTTCAATAAGATAGTTGCAAAAACTCATGCAGGGCCAACATAACCTTGTAAAAATAGATGAAAAAAATTCAGTGTTATTCCTAAATTCAGAACGTGGCAGTTCACAAAGCTTTCAGTCACAAGCTTTTGGTAGTAAATATCACAAGAATATCTACTGAGCATCTGTAGTCAAAGCAGCTCTCCAAGCACAGCAGAAGCTACCGGGGTGCTGTCAAGATAGATTCAGCATTTGGGCTTTGTAATGTAACATGTTGATTTTACAAACCCCAACACTAAAGAGATCATTCATCTTTGTTTAGAATCAAATATTTCATTTGCATGTCTGACAAGTTGTCATGATTATATGTTGCTGCATGATAACCGGCTAGTGAGACTTGCTGAAAAAGGCAGTGTCCCCACTGCTTTTGAAGCTTCTTGTGTTTCTCTCACTCTTTTCACTGTCATAGCTGGAATTTTCCTTCCTGTCTGCTTTCCCCACTCCCCCTTTCTGCTGCCCACCCCCACCAGCACCATTTCTCTCTTGTCTTTCTGTACAGTACGTTTCCCTGGCTGCCCGTACAGGTGTCGGAAATAGTGGAAGAGGTATTTAAGCGGAAAAGTAGTTGGTTCCACCTTTTTGAGACAAATGTTGAGAAATGATGAGCTGCAATCCAGCTAAAGGGAAAGCAAAGAAGAATATTAGCAATAAAGCTTAGGGAAAAGGTGAAATGATGCACATTATCTGAAAAAAAAATGCAAGAAAGGTGACAAGCCTTGGGCTCTCCAATGGCCACAAGCAGTCAGACAGACCTCTGTTTTATGTCTAACCAAGAAGTGGCAAATCTAACAGTCAGTATGTCTTTACATAGGAGGGAAAGCGACGCCTACGTCATAGATAACAGCCATTCCAGCAGTATCCTGTTCCCTTATCGTGACAATCTCCTCTTAAAGCCCTGGCCAGCCTCACTCAGCCCATACCCCACCAGATTGAATGAGCTCACCACTTGAGACGCCATCACTGCACCCAAGAAGTCCACCTCCTCTTTAGGCTAGACCCATTCTAAATAGGCCAAATTCAGTGCTAACATGATAATATGGTGCTCCATTGGAATAAATGGACACCTGTCCACTTGTTTGGGGACATCAATGTGTTTAGTCCAAGATAACTTCTAACGAGTTTGAAAACCTGTCAATATCTGGGAAAGGGAAATGTTAAAGTTCCCAGGCTAAAAGAAGATTGCAGGCAATTTTAAATACTTCATATAAAGCCCTGGATTAAATCAACCCAAATTAGTTTTAGTTTTTGAAAAATTTCAACAAATTTTAAACTTCTGGGAGAAAAAATCTGAAAATATGCTCTTTTTCTTGCAAAGTTGCCAAAAGAGGCCTTAAAAAAGTGTTTGAATTTTTCCAATTTTTCTGACTTGTGTTAGAGGTTCTCTACAGCCAACGAAAAGGATTATGACTGTCGTTATTGGAAAGAGCTGTTTCTAGTATTTCATCAGGCAAGAGCTGTTTCTAGTGTTTCATCAGGGTCAAAATTAGTTACTTTAACAATCTGAAACTCTTCCTTTGAAAATTGTTACCTTGTTGTGCAAAGTTGTGCTTTTAGTGAACATGACTCAACTTTCCTTTTCTTTTTTTCTTTCAACATCATTGCAGCAGGGGCATTTGCATACCAGCATCTTCAAAAATTTGTTTTCATAGAGGGATTTCTTCAGAAAGAGTGAGAAATCATACAGTGATAAAGTCACAGTAAACACTGCTTTTCTCTAAAAGGAGAACTGCAGGAACCTACAGTAGAGCTTTAAAGGATATCTCCTGAAGAAGAAAAGATAAACACTCTAATACTGGCAAACTTAGAACAGAACTCTTCCTCTGTTTCGGAAGGTGGAAAAAAACATAAAATCGGGAAGCACTGGGTTTCTCTGGCTAGCTGGGAAGGGCAACAAGAAAGAAACATTGCAATGCTCCAAGCCCCAGCTTCATTTCATATGAGAGTTGTCCTGCATAGAGGCCTGCTCCAGCCATGGGGGCAGAAGACTAATCCCAGCAGAGCACCTCCGTCGACACAAACATCAGCCATTCAGTGGGGACCCAGGGACACTGTGACCCTGTTCCCTTTCTGCACTCAAGCTGGCAGAGGGAGGCCTGGCCAGCCTCCATCTGTAATGTTGTACCATACAGTAGCCATGGAGAGACCATCACTGTAACTGTCAGCTGAAGCTGTGGCACAACCCAGCCCCTGCACACCATAGCAGGGCTATGCCTTTTGGAGCTCATTCCCCACGCCACAGCCCAACAGCTGCAAAGGTGCTTGGGCCTTGTCCAGGCACTGTGTCCTTTAGCAGACAGACTTCCTACCCGCGCTTCCTCCTCCATGTCCTGCAGGCAGTGTGGGCCTGTGCTGCTTGCAAATGGTGCTTCATGAGCTGGACTTGGTCCGCATGCAGCTATTTAGAGAGGTCTGGTCTAGGCAGTTGTAGTCATAAGACTGACAGGCACTCTAGTGTCACTGTGATGGCCAAATTAGAAAGGTTTTTGTAGGCTAGAACGAGCAGAAAGGTCTGAAAGATAATGGTCGAGGAGCCTTAGTTCATAAAGAGGCAGCACTGATAATTAACTTTGAGGCCCCACGCAGGATTTTCTTTATGAGATTGGAATGCAGCTGTTGGCATTTAAACACCAGCTTATATCGTAGAAAACCGGGAAAGCCTGGTTCAAGCATTTTTAAAGTAAGAAAATATGACATCTATAGCTTTGCATTTGTAGTTCCTATTAATTTTACATTCATCTGCAGCTGTAATTTGGTTTGGTGCTTGCTCGCATCAATAGTATTTATTAGAATTTGAGAAAAATGACCCTCCCAGAAGTCCAAATCTCCTTTTACATAAGTATCCCATGTCAGCATTCATGTCCTCTCTGTGTTACGTTTAGCAAATGGGTTTATTGAAACATTCACAAAAACAGCATTTCCTGGGAATGGTCACTTCCTTTGCAACACAATCAGCAAAAATATATCTGTGGTTATTTTTGCTTAGGATTTAATTAGTTGAACTAAGTAGGGAATGAAAACCATGCCAATGTGACCCATTGTGTCCAATCAAAGCACTTCAGATATCAAATACTGGATGTACAAAGTGAACAGCTTGTGAATGAGCTGTGAACTAAAGTAGGGAAGGAGTTAATCCTCTCGCTGGCTTAGAGGAAAGATCACAGTTGCCAGCTTGTATATAGGAATTTGCAGGTTGGTGGGGCTGGGCCAGCTCTGGGGAATTAACTAATTCCTTCATCTTCTTCCAGTGTATTATAAGATGTCTGGGCTAGAGGAAGTGAAGCCTGAGACTGGTGGGGAAGAGTCAGTCAGTAAATAATGAGGATAATGCTAGAAGGAAAAGAACCAGGGAGAAGTTCTGCTAATCCTGGAGTTTCAGAGGAGTGGTCCCAGCGTTGCCTTGCAGCTGCACGTGGGAACCGTAGCTTCATTTTGAACTTCATGTAGGGGAAGCCCGTCTCACTTCAAAGGGCAGGACATCCTTTACTAGCTTTATTTGAGGGAGTTTTGAAACACGATGCAATACAGAATTTTTTCACAGCTTGTAGCAATGCCAATTCAGAAGCTGGCCTGGCACTGACAGCAGAGCATAGGTGAGGTGGTTTCTCATATGTGTGGAAAAGAAATCATCAGAAGATGGGATGTGTATAAATTGTTTTCCTCCTCTGTTTTCCTAACAAAAACATCACAGAGGATAAACTTGAAGTTGTAATTCCTTTCATGGTCAGATTAGAAAAGTGAAGTCTAGCCCTCCTGAGGGAGTGCACTGTGTGGCTTGTGTTCTTATTCTGTATGTAGAAATAAACTTAATATAGAAATGTTTAGCAGTCTATACAGTCACTTAAAATACCAGGAAGAGCAACTTTCACAGGGGTAGCCTTTGCCCCTTCTGTCCTACTTTCATATAAACATCATCATTTTCACAGACCCAAACATTTGGTCCAGGTTATGCCAATTTATAATTGAAGGATTGGAGTATTATGTTGGATTTATAATCCTTATCGACCTCCAGATACTTCTACACTCTGTTTAAGAAACACCTCATACTGAGGTCATCAACATTGTTTGTTTCTGATCTATTTCTTTTTCCACATATTTCTGAAGCTTTGAGGTTACAGGAGGCAGGAGAAGCTCTTTCAGTGGCAGATTACAGGAATAAACAAGACAGGAGAACAAAGACCTGATTATGGTGAGAAGCTGTGGAAACCCAAATATCCAAATTAAGGGATGAATGCACCCTCATCCAGGAGGACAGAGCAGGTTGGGACATATGGTCTTTTTAAGAGCTTTAATGCTTGAATACAGCAGGAAGAAAACACAGAATAGCAGACACCAATATAAAGACAATTGCAATGCTTGCAACAAAATATACAGTCTCCATATTGCCGGAGGGGAAGGTCAAGTGCTTGTGATGACATTGCTCCCTCACATGCTTTTATTACATCTCGCCTACCAGGCACGAGCTTGCATAACTTGCACCAAATACTAAGTACACAGAACAAGCAGAATTTATTTGCCAGCAGCCAAGGGGAGGAAACTGTCCGCATGACATTTGCTTTTCCAGCTATGCTCCGCATCCCACCATCTGAATAAGTTATATTCATTTTACACTCACTGAAGGCTTTGCTGAGACAGGTTGAACTGCCTTGACACAGCTGTATGTAGCTATGCTCTGACTGATAGTCAATTTACACCCAAAGAATAACCTTCCTTTAATATACTGCTGAATCAAGAAATCGCTTTACCTGCACCATGTATGAATTTGACCTATGTACCATCATTGCATAATTTATACAAATTCTGTTGAGTAACAGGCTAAAGTATTATAAATTATTTTCTGTTATTTTTCTGAACTATTTCACGTACACAAATTGACAAGGTCATGGGTTAAAAGCAAGTAATATTTTTTCGTTGTTTTTCTCTGAAGAATTCAGTTTGGAAATTCAATGTGGTTCATGTCTCTAAAAGCTGTAAGGTAAACCGAGTTGTAGGGTCAAATGGCTTCTTCAGTGTTCTTTACATCCTTATTCTGAGGTTTTGGGTATTTTTTGTCTAAGAAAATACACAGTTCTTTCCTAGTGATTCAGTTGTTCATAAATTATATACAAGAAAAGTAAACTCAGGCCAAATGCAGGCTCTTGTTTGGAAAATGTCAGCTAATGTTAAAGCCTCCCATTATTACCATTTCAATTACACTGCCTTGGAATCTGTCCTAAGGAAAATAAAACCGATATATAAAGACTGGACCATCAGCCTGGTGCTACAGCCACCAAAGTCTGGAGAAATTTGCTAGCGGCTTCAATAGGAGCTGAACTGTGTTCAGAATAAGCATCAATCTTTTTATGTTCTTTTTTTTTTTTTTAAGAATTGTGGAAATTAGATCCTCCCCACTGTAACCAAATATGCGGACTTAGTTCAGAGTGTTTTCCAGAATGATCAAGGAGAGGTGGACTGTGAAAATGTTTCTTGCTTTACGTTTTCTAATCCAGTTCATCTGTCTTCAGTGTAATCAGACAGTGAACAGGCTAGAATAAATCCCTGGACATCATCTTTGGTCAGGAAAAAAAAAAAAAATTAAGATCCAATGTTAAAATAATTTGTGATCGTGTAATTTCTTTAAGCCCCATAAGCAGCTGTGACCCGGGGTGAGTCTGGGGCAGGGGGCAGGAGAGTTCACTGTCAGGAGGTGCAAGTTCTGTCCTCAGCCCAGTAACGCGTATTTCTTTTTCTGCAGCTCGAGCCCTGTAAGTGTCACACATTTGTTAGACCATTGCTCAGCAATGCTGGCGAGATGAATTTTGTGCTTAGCTGAGACCGCACAATTCTCTGCTTTGGGTTCTCCCGGCACCTCTTGTTAGCGGCTTTGCAGACTGAGATGCCTACGACTTCTTTGCTTTGGCTCAGTCTGTTTTATGCTCGTCTGCTATTTTCAAGGGGTTTTAATCACAACTCCAGCAGATTGATCAATGACAGATATGAGCAACAACTTTTGTATGCTAACAGTGCAAGATTTTTTATCTAAGATAATATTTCTCTCTTAAAAGGCCTCTGCTTTGCTATGTATTAATTAAAATCTAAATACTAAATATTGATTGATGCGTTATCAGGCCATAGCAGTTGGGCCCTGCCACATTGATTTTTTGCTGTGATTTATTATCATATTTAAGAAAAATCATTTTGTGTGATTATACGAGGAAATAGACTTTAGTGAGGGTGTAATTCTTTTGTATCACTTTTGTTGTGTAGAGGACGGGCCAATTCCTCAATTGTGGCTAAGATTGCTGATATCCTTCATTGCTTCTTCTCTTTGGCCTCCGACGGCTAATGCTTTAAGCCTGCTTGGTCTTGTCATTAGGAATAATGGGCATTAGGATTACCTCTTTAATCACAACTAAGATTAACAGATGGTATGAACCCAACATCTTAAAATTATCTAGTTATTAACAAGTATTTCCTTTTTAACACATCAATAACATTTGCTTTTCCTAACTGCTCAGGCAGAAATGCAAATTCTAGCATTAATAACATGAGAATTTATTGCTTTTGTCTATTACTATTCCTTTCTACATAAAGACATCCTAAATATAATTATAAAGAAAATTTATATGTAGCTGTAGATACTGTGGACTCTGTATCTGCTATTACTAGGGAAATACTTATTTTCCATATGTATGTGTGGATACAAATGGATGGGGGGTGTATGGATGTATATACTGCTTTATGTATCCATTTTTATTATTTTCAACTGAGGAATTAATACAGCTGTGTGCTCTTTTTAGCTGATGTTTTTTCCTCTGTTATTATAGCAAGAGAAAAAAACCCACAATATTTCAATTAACATCCAGAATAATAGTATTCTGTATGAACAAGCAGTAGAAAGAATACCTATGTATTATTTCATTTGCAATAAATCAGGTTATTAAAACTGCTACTTATCAAGTGCAAACCTTATTCTTTCTGTTTTCGCTTTATTTTCTCCAGGCTCAGATGCCTAGTGAGGATTTATTAAGCCATCAAAGTATACAGATAGCTATTGTAATGTGTATTTTGTTTTGCTTTTCATTTGGCAGTGGTAAAGGAGTTACTGAGAACACTGTATTGTGACTTATAGGCAAAATTATCAACTGAAATGGCCAGTTAAAGGAAGATTTTTTTTTTCAAAGGAGGTAGAGAAAGTATTCCTTTCTAAGAATTGTTCTGCAAACTGATAGTTTTAATTAGGAAAACAGAAAAACAGATAAGTAATGGATACGAATATCAAAACTCCGAAATAGTCAGCAGCAATCTTGGATTAACCATTATTTATTAAGTGCTTTCATTGCACTGAACTCAGCAAAACACAGAGAAGGACAGAGTCTGTGCTCTCAGGGACTTACCCATTCGACAGATTTCTTTGTATCTGCGTTACAGTCATAAATACTGATATTACCAAGTACAGGGTGGTTGCACCATTATGACTAAAAAACAAATATTGTAGAAGGGCATCTATTCATTCAGTAATAACAGTGACATAATCATGCCTGTCTTCTATAATCACAATTCTCTGCTAATACAAGTAAAGATTTCTCCTTACAAAGTAATGGAAAATATCCATCTGATACTATTGATAATTGCTGGAAAAAAAACATATTTTCCTAACATAGATTAATCCCTCTATTTGACTGACGGATAGAACGTAATAATTGCTTGTGCTGTTCACTAGTGTAATAATTTTTAAATGTGCTTACCAATTAACCTTACAACATTTAAACACAAGATTTAAAGCATTACAGGAAAATACTTAACCATGGTGTTCAGTTTTATACACACTTTGTTTGCTGTCAATTGTGGTGATGAATTTTATAAAGAAAAACTAATACTGGAGGTTGATAATAAACCTCCAGCATTGTGAGAACCAGGGAGCACAACAAACTACATGGACCACCACAAAAATGTGTGTAAGCAATGTAAAATGGAAGGCTTAAATCTACTATACCACAAATTTTGAAATACAGTTATACAGTTAAAATTTGTTTCAGATTTTATGTCTCAACATGAATCTCCTGAGAAAGTTTCTACAATCACACTTTCCCCATTTCTGAGGAATTAATTTCCCCTCTCCAATGATGTTTAGTGTTTAATCCTGAGCACGTAACAAGGAAACTTTTTTACCTGAGTAGTCAGAGGTTATAGTGCCACTAATCATAAAGAAAGTGCCATCAAAAGTTCAAATTAAATATCAAAATGATAGATTCTGCCCCACTCCCATGCATTCAGATATCTTTCCATTAGTTCAGTGTCAAATGTTAGATTTAACTGTGGTATGTATGTAGACATAAATGTGATTTTTAAAATATTATTATCTTTTTTTAAAGTATCTCTTGTAAGACTGAGTATCTATTAGCAAAATGCTTCCCTAAACTGGACTTGTTTTTGCCTAAGAATTGCAGAGTTCAGAGCCATGGGTAACATCTCCCCTTGCATTTACCAAGTCTAGAAGCAAAGAGTCTAGATGGCATGCAGGAAATTAAAGCCTAATTAGTGAATCTGGTGGGGAACTGTTGGGTTTGTTTGCCTGTTTTCATCCATTGGGCATAAGGTAAAGCACTAAGTATAGGATCAAATACTGACACCACAAAAGTAAACTGCTGTTTACATTTCTCCCCTCACTCCTCCCCAAATAATAATAGTGATTACACTTCACTATGGACTAATCACTGGCTAAATAGCTTCTTGGAAGACAAGCTTGGAAGACAGATGCATTGCTGCATTACAGAAGACCGCAGCTTTTTACCTTAAGGAAGTCCGAACTGGGCATCTGGTCCAACAAGCAGTTACACGTGGGAGTAACTTTATCCACTGAGGCAATTACGCCAGATTTTACACATAAGTATAAAAAGGTTATCATGTGATCATGAAATTATTAGGAAAATAAAACTCATTTTCAGATTATTTCAGATGTGATTCATGCAGGAACAAACAATGTGGCAATCTTCCTTCACATCTCAAGTCTATGACAGACATGCTAAAAATATGGAGATAACTAGCTGGGTGAAAAACTCTCCAGGCAGGAATCTGCAGTTATTGTTTACATTTACAAAGCTCTAGGGATTTCCATATTGTTTAACAGGCCTCTGCAATAGCTAAGCTTATCATCCAAAAATGTTCCCCTATGTGGCACACAAATGTCACATGAAAGGTGGGAGTGGAAATCCTGCATGTAGGATGGATTCGGGAGAGCTTGCTTTTGTATTAAATTTTGCGTTACGTAAGTACAAATGGTTATTTGCTTTACAATAGCACGGAGAAATCTTAAGAGGTAGCCAGGAAACTCCTGTGTGGGAAAAAAAGATGCAGCAACGTTACTGAATAAATGGAGAAGCAAGTCATTGCAATGCTCCTCTTTTATTCTGGGTGCTTTCTGCAGAATGTCTGATGTAGGGGTTAGACACTGAAGAGTCCCATAACCTTTACAGATGTAGCAGGGAGAGCATCTGGGGTTAGGCAGTGACAAGGATGTGTGACTCCTCTACAGCTTGCTAGGGCACAGATCCTTCTAGGATCATGCAATATTCCGGTGCATTTCTAGCAAGAAGCTGTGGAAAGTAGAGCCTGCATCAACAACATGGCTACAAGTCTTCTGAGAAGTGAATGTGCTGCGGAGTAAGCCATTTAAGGCCAACGGAACCTGTCTAACTTGTGCCTTTCAGTGCAATTCTCCAGTTATCACCCCAAGCTCTCCATGCTGACCTTCCCCCTTCCCGCACCACACCGTGCCAGTTAGCTTGCTTCAACAGGCTCAAGATTACTCTTCCCCTTCTCCCACCTCCCTCCAGGAAGGCTGCCTCCTCACATTATTTTGAAGCTTCATCTCTTCTGACTATTCCTTCTTCCAAGTACTGCTCTCCAGCATCGCACTGCAAGGAACAGATTTCTGCTTTTCTTCATCACAAGAAAACACTTTCCTTGCATGCTACGACGTTAAGATGTAAAGACTTTCAGATTACTGTCTGGTAGACTTCAGGAAAGAGAAAGTGGTTTCTTTGTTTTTCTAAGTCTGCATTTTCAAAACTCCATTTTACATTAATTCATGTAGCTCATCAGGCTTGATTGTCACAAGGGCACTTTCCCACCACAGGCCCAGGGACCACTGTCTTATCTTGAGTATTAGCTGGAGCTCTGCCACTGACTCTGTAGCTTTGTGTGCAGAACAGGCCCTTGATACCTCAGGAGTCTGCTAGCACAATCTCTCCTTGTTTACACAACCTGCTGAGGGAAATGAAAATCTTAGTCCTCAATGCATGCTGAATTTCAAAAGAGAAAAAAAAAATATTTTTGCAGCTTACATTATGGGTTTAATTACTATGTTGACACCTATGTTAAAGCACTGTGTGTTTAACATTCATAGTTTTTTTCATGTTTAACAAATACTAGTTTTCTCTTTTAACCTGCCACATCTTTCCTGCCAGGAGAATGGTGCCAGAACACCCACCTGTCTGAAATGGTAATCTTACCTATGTGGTTTTAAAGACAGAGACTTGCTATGTGAGCTTGATTAAACAATGATGCTTTGCATCAACACGCTCAGTGCACTTCCTTCTTTTTACCGCACTGGCTTCTGTATAAACTCAATGTGAAAAATTATCTGAAGTCTAAGTAAGTGAGTGAAAAACTTCAATGGATGTAAGTCCACAAGGTGCAATATTATGAAAAGTCAGCCACAAGGCACTTCTGTGTTTGCAGAAGACATCAGTGCATCTCCCAGCTGTCAAGAGTACCAGGACATGGAGTCATCTTCAAGCAGGCTTTGGCTGATTGCACAAGATGACTGATAAATGCTCCATCACATTTGAATATTCTGGGTTTTCCCTGGACAATATCTACTTTCTTATATTCTGGATGTCCCTTCTCACTTGGGTCCTCTGATGCCCTAATCCCCAAGCTAGTGTCACTCATGGCAGTCAGTCTGTAGTGTTACAAGATCAACTGAGACATGGATCTCTAATAAGATTAAGACTCATCAGTATGGTTTTAGTCCTTTCCTTTTCTGAGACAAAGGAACAGAATTATTCAAGACTTGCAGCAACAACTCCAAGCACTTGCTAAATATTACCTTCCCCCCCTCCACTTCCTGAGGAATTTACTCAACAGTTTTGCAAATTTGTATAAACACTTTAATGAGAACAGAAAGCAAAAATAGCAAAGTCAGTTGATACTTTGTTTGAAAATAACATTTATTTGAAATCACACAGATTTGCATTGTAAGCAGTGTACTTGTCAGCATGTGCTTTGGTACTTTGGTAGTTAGATTTTCTGTAATCAGGAGAAGAGGTGAGCATTGATGCACGTGTCCTTTCCAGGAGGGCCCTTCATTCTATTCTCTTCTATCTTGGTGCAACAGTTTTTACACCTCGTGTGAGCTAATTACAAAGCCTTGTAATTTGGGATATGCTGCAGTTTTTAAAAAACAATCATTATTGTTTTACAAATGTTTGTGTTAGCATCTTTTAGGAGCACTTCTAGGAAGCTTCACATGGAGATGCATTGTACCTTTTTCTTTACGCAGTAACTTCAGGTCCTATGCTGGTGGATGTCAATTGGATGCCATAGAAATCCAGGAAAGGCATTTCACCCACTAGGGAAATCAACCCCCTTCCTCACCTACCTTGACACCCAAATCCCAGATACTGTAGCTTTGAGTGACAGCTGGATTTTGAATCCCATGGGGAGACTCTGTGCCTCTTGATGGATTCATTGTGACACTGCCCAGACGGCCTGCAAACTGACAGACAGCTCTGTTTGCCAAATGTCGACATTATCTAATTGGCATTTCAGCCCACTTCTCATTTTTAATGGACACGAGAAAGATCCAGCCAGCAGAGTGCTGAAGCAGCGGCAGCGTGTTCGGGCTGCGCTGGCTGCAGCCTCCCTTGGACAGCTGCAGGGTGGCACCAGCAGCCGGGATGTGGAGGCAGGTACCTGAAAGCTGCTGGACCACTTGATGGAAAATACAGGAACTGAGGAGGAGAAAAGAGAGAGCAGAGGAATGAGAAATTCAGGGGTAGATGCTGGTAGTTAAAATAATGTCCTGTTATTGTGGTGGCTAAATAGCCTTGATCTCCTAACATATTTTACAGTGAAAGCAACTATCCTCGTTGGAAGAACAGGCTTGCCGCAATCAAGAAATTTGTTAATATACATGTACTGATCTGTAAAAAGTCTCGTGATGCATTATATTCAGAAATATCAAATCTCCACAGGAGTAACTTGGAGTAGAGCGCACAAAGTAGGCCATCTGCTGAAGCAGCTGAGAGATGGCAACTCATATATTAACGTGGCTGTCTATTCATTCATAATTGTTGCCTACATCTCAAGAAATAGATCTGTTTTTCTTTTTCATATCTATCTGCCTGGCCTGTCAGAGGAGTGGTAGATTACTTTTTCTCACTGTACTAAACTGTGGGTTTCCAAATAAATTATTACACCTCTCTTGGCTTGCAGCAATAGTGTGGCAGAATGGATAAAGAATTCACGTGGCTCAGCCATCACTCTAAATCTTCATCAGACACTGTTTCAGTGGCTGCACACCTTTATCTTAACCATGTCATTCCTAATTTCCTGTCAGAGGGTCTTTCCACATTATTTCATATTGCTTTAAGTGTCAGGATAGACATCCATAGAAAAAAAAACATTATACAAAATACTGCCTGGATGAGAAGAGGTGTGGTGCAAGAGAGACAGGCATGAGTCAAGATGCTTGAAGCTTTCTTGAAATTGGAATCTCGTAAGATTTTTAAATCTCACCGCTCTCCAAACAAAATGTGTGGCCAAAAAAAAAAGGTCAGCACTACCAGATAAATGTCTGATCTAACTGTTGTAATTAAGCTACTTCAGCAGTAACCCAGAGACTAAAACAAGAAGATGTGATTATATGTATAACCAGGCCTTAAAAAAAAAAAAACATAGGAAAAGTCTGAAGTTTGAAAGTTTCAGATATAATTTTCAAATTCATATTTTCTTTCATCTTCTATTTCTTTAATATTAGCTTCATTTTCACTTGGTGGAGCTCGAATATTTTACATTGTACTCCTCCTGTTTGATAAGCACACCTTCCTAAGTATGGACTGCATTCATGATAGAGAATTTTTTAAAGCTTAACATCAAGAAGGCTTTTAACAGGCTACTGTAAAAGGATTTTCCAGTTTTAGTAAGAATTATGACATTACTCATCATTCTAGCAACACATTAAACATAAAGAAAGGCTTTCCTACGGTCTCAATAACATTTTCCGTAATATCCACTTCTAACTGCACGCAGGTGCATGTTTTCAGTCACTCTCCACAGTTCCTTAACAATCATTACAAATCCCACTTATCTAAACTAGTGATTAAAAACCTTTAAGGGGAAGCTGTTTAATTAAAAGTAAAGTAGACATTTATTGTGTGTTTAGTGTGCCAATTTTGGTATGACCTAAGAACCATTCCCTAATTAAATTTTGTAATTCTTTCATATATTACAACTACAATATGATAACACAGAGGAAACGTTAACAGCTAATTCAAAACTCCTGTGTGCATTTCTAACATGTTACCTAGGCTAAGTTTTCAATTCTCAGGCTGGATCTTTCCTCTGTCAAAGTCTGTGCGAATATATTTATATTTTTCCCATCATCTTTAACAAAACCAGAATGACACCTGTGGAACCCAAGGTCGTGATTAATTTATATACATTTATCTAAATCTGCTATAATTTCTTTGATTTCAGTGGAATCAATCCAGATTGATGAAGTCATTCTGTATGTAGTATTTTCTACAGCTTGCATACTTTTTCATCACATTTTTTCATCATTATGTATATATGTGCACACATATACAGAGAACCTGATGCTAATTACCCTCACAGTAATGTAAACCAGAAATAATTCCACTGCTATGTGTACATTCACACCAGAAATGGCATAAAATCAAGTTTAAGAAAATGTCCTGGCTCAGCCACCGGACAATACACATACTTTTGTTTGTGCATAATATACCCGCTTCCGTACATATTTGCATCAAAACGTGGCGAGTCTTAAGGTCAAAATGTTGCCTTTGTGTTCATCGGAAACTGGGGAGGTTTGTGTTCTCCCAGTAGCACCACGATGAATCAGTCACTTAAAACATTACTATAAAACACAAGTATGATTGCAGCGCCTTGCGAGGCACCGGACAACTGACAGTGACGTGAGAACATACCTCTCTTGTTCCGTTTTTTATCGTTATTACTTTAACATTGACATCTGACCTCTTTAGCTGCTTGTGTGTAGTGAAGTGTTCCTGGCTCACACCTGGTGTCGGTAATAAAGCACAGCATGCATAAATAATGAAGATATGTTTGTGAAACTTCACTAAGTGGCAACTGCCTGTGACAGAGATCCCACTACCAGCACTTACCGCTGTAAAGGTTTGTTAATGGAGGCTGCTCAGCAGATGACAAAATGACCCAATTAAAGTTTATTCCAAATGACATCAGGGTCATAAAAAGAAACAAAAGAGGAGGAAATGGCTCTTGGGGCTGAAAATATATTGCAATGTATATTATTACATCTGCACTTTTTGCTATCGCAGGAGGGCTTCATATTCACTTAGAACAATATCTATTAAAAGCCAAGTTAATGAACAAGGCGACTCTTGGCTAGACTGAAAAGCGATGGCTTGTGACACTCTGCTGGATCCTGCTTTCCAGGAAAAGATCTAGTAAGACAGTCTTTTGAGACTGGGATAGGAGAGACATTTCTCCTGTCAGATACTGGATCAGAGAATTTCTAGATGAGTAAAGGATTTCATATTCAAGTAGTCAGCCCATATGTAGGGAAAAGCTCTCACATACACAGTAAAGTACTTCTAGTGTAGAGTTTGTCCTATTCTGATTTATTCTGAAATTTCTAGATGAGGGCTGAAACTGCAGGCCCCTTGAGGACTAGACATATGGCCCAATTTACAGAAAAGTTATTTGCTTCTAAGTGCCCTTTCCACTGGAAAAGAGGAAATGTGTGCGAATGAAAGGAGACTGAGGTGCTCCAATGAGAAATCAGCAGGCAGTAAAGTGTCAGTGATTTTGAGCCACCTGCAGTTCATTTTCCATTGGTTCCAGTCATCATTCTGCACAGGGAATATGGGATCAAACCATAAGTATCACTTGTGCGCGTTCATCCAGGTGAAATGAAAATAGATCAGCTCACTTCCATCTGAGAAACTGCAGGGCCAGCCTGGAAGTCCTAGAAACTCCTTACACAGTGCAGAATTAGAATATTTAAGGGCATTTTTAATTTAGGGCATTGATTTAAGTCCTGTTAGCACGTTTTAATAATTTACTACTGCCCCAGCTCAGGCAGACTGCTCCTCTGCCCCACTCAGGTTTGATTCATGAGAAATTTCATTTCTTAGGAAAGTTCATTTTCAGGAACTTTTTTTTTTTTTTTTTTTTTACTTTGCACTACTACATACTTGTAGCAAGTGTTCAATCAATGGCTGTTTGGCAGGCAAGGAGCAGAAACCTGCTGTTTCTTACATGTGCACTTCACCAACATAAAACCACATTGCTAAAGGTGTAGCAGCAGGCCAGTGGCTGCCTAAGCTGGGAACCTTCAGATTTCTAGGGGCTGCCTCTTGCAGCCACTCTAAAACATATTTTGTCTATTAGCTTTTAAGGTGCAGCTTTAACCTCATAATTTCATTCTTCTCCAGAGAGAAAGGATATGTAGGGAAGAGGGTTGGGCAAACATTTTGTTATGTTTCCTTGACATACGAACACATCTTCCAACAATCTGTAACTCAAAACATTGTGGGACACAGGTTTTGTGTGTAATAGTCCTTGGTGAATATTTTTTCTGTACTAACTGTGCCTGAGTTTTGAACCTATGTAAATTTTTTGCACTCATTTTATGCCAGCACTAAAAACAAAGCAAAATGAACACCAGGCCTCCACAGACAGTTAGTTTAATACAGAAACACAATTTTCTCACAATGGTTGGATGCTTTCCTTGCAAAGTGTGATGCTAATTGGAATACAGCAATCTTCAGCGTGAAGATTTTGTGTGGGTAGAAATAAAGATAAAACAAGTAGAGCCATGCTTGCCTTAATAAAAAGTCATCCTACCCTTTCAATATGAAAATGGGCTTTGACCCTTGTTAGCTAAATGAGTATAAGTGAGAAATTGAGCAGTAATATTTAGGCCAATTAGTCTCCACTACGCTGCTTCTCTTAGCAGAGGAAATTGTTTGCCTTCTACCCCAGCTCCATTCTGGTGCTTCTCGGCATGTATTACTTTATTGTGAAGGAAGCTCCTTCTCACATTCCAGGAATGAGTGTGTGCCCTTGTAAAACCAACAAGATTAAGAAGTTTGCCTTAAGGCACTGATTCCTGCCTTAGCAAAATATACTGCAGAACTGCGTATCAACATTTCCTGTCACCTGTCAAAAAGAGGGTGAAAATCTTGAATAACAATCTCTTCAAAACTAGGGGTAAATGTTTTTTCATTTACATTTGTGCAACACTTCTAGCAGCTATGTTTTTCATTTTGTCTTTTTTTTTTTTTGTCAGCAGAAAAAGAAAGCTTGTTACTGCAGAAATCAATGCTTTGTAATCCCACCATCCTCAATGTGATCTTGTGAGATCACATCTTGGGAAGGAGATGTCTGAGAGAACGGAACACAGGCAGTTCAGCAGTGCTGCTGCTGTCTCCCAGCTCCTGCTGTTCAGAGCCGTCGCACGGACCACAGCATAACTGCTAACGCACCGAAAGCGGAGCATGTGATCAAATCCTCTCACAAAAATAGGTCCTCGGTAAGCAGTCGTCTTTCCTCATCCCCACTGTGTCAGCATCAAACTGGTGTGATTAGGCAGGGACGACACTGATGTAGTACAGTAGCAGCAACCTTTCAGAAGAAAAGCGAAATAACAGCCCTAGTCGCTTGCCCTCTTTTCAGGAGTGCAGCGGTATTTATCCGGTGTGAGAGAGCTCTTAGCCTCAGCTTTCTGACAAAATTTCTATTGTAGCTAATTATATTCTCCTTATCTACAAACCTCCCATGCTCCAGCTAGCTTGAGTGGAACTTTTCCAACCGAATGTTTTTTCAACGGAAAACTGCTGTTTGATTGAAAACAAAGCTCTTCTACAAAAGTGTCAACTTCAACAAAATCTGGAAAACAATTACAACTCCTTCAGTAAGGTTAAAATACCCTGCATTAACCTTTTCAGAACAGTGACTCCATTTTTCATTTTGAAATTACTCCTTCAGATCGTGTTATATTTTAGTTGGAGATTAAAGACTGGAACTTAAAATGAAATTGTTGTGAAAATGTCACTTCAAATGATTTGATTTTATTCTGCTTCAGAAGCAAAATAAATCTTGACATTCTGAATTTTGCTGTGAAAGAGAAATTTTTTATCCTTTGCAATTTTGCTCATTTTGTTTTGGTTCCACGCTATGGTGCATCCTTACTGTCCTCATTAAGGAAATTGATGCATATTCTCCACATAGGACTTGTATGTTAGTCATGGTGACTGTAGCTGGGTCCTATAAAGAACCACATTTTTCTCCCTGCTATTGCCATGAAGTCTTATGCTGACCTTCTGTACTAACATGTGTAAGAGCTCTGATGCTTGTTCTTACAAGCGAACTGCTGTTAACGTTTTTCAGTTTCCTGTATCACAGCCTGAACAGTGTGTCACTGAAAACCAGTCACATATTTCTGCTCTCCATATACTCAAGGAAAAGAGAAAGAAATCAACACACAAAGATTCTGATGAAAAAAAACTTTTGAAATTTTCACAGCTGGATGTCCTCCACAGAAAACGTCCTGTTTCTCCAGTCAGATCACACTTGCCATATAATTTTCGGCTGCTGGAGTGAGCACCACAATTCCAAACAGAGCAAGACAAAGGGAGGCTCCAAAACATGAGGATTTAGAAGTTATTGAGAATATCTGGAATTGCATGTGAAAGTAAATTGAGGGAGCACAAAGTTGCTTAAACTGCTGTTGTAACAGCAAAGTTAGTAGATGGTGCCAAACTTTTGCTTCTGGATAGTCCTTTAGTGTAGAGCAAGATGGAACAGATTATTGTCAAGTGGCCTTTTGCTGACAATTCAGGCTGAACTTCAGGAGATACAACTTCTAATGTTGTCTGCCTTAGTACAAGGAAGGGTTCTGTGTCCTCAGCACCTCTGAAAGCATGTCCCATGGATTGTGCTCACCAATTCTCACTGGAAAAAAATGGTCTTAACATCTGACCTCAATCTCATCTGAAACGTAATAGGGAGAACAATGCTAAAGTATTTCACAGAGCTGTCATGAAGTTCATTTCAGTAAGTGATCAAATAATGTTTGCAAATACGTATCATTCATAGATTCTTACCATCTGAGGATCTGTCCTTGAATGCTAATTTTAAAGTACATACTTTAAACAAATCAGGTCAGTCTACTTCTAATTGGTTCTTGCTTGGATACTAGATGATGAGATTCAGGAATATCATAGAGTCACTAGGATTGCTATGATCCATCAAAGAAAGTATCGGTAAAGCTGTAGTATGTAAACATAGGTGCTGGCGTTAGAGAACACCTGCAGAAGACAACTAGAAAGCGCAAGGTCTAACTCAGACTTCATTACTGCCTTGTCTGATTAAGTTCATGCCAGTTAGTGCATTTTTGAATCCTTATGCATCTGGCTGATGCATAAACTGCATCAGGCAGAGATGCTGTGTCTATGTTTGTCATCCAACATAAGCAAGCAGCTTTCTAGATGCCTGGAATGGGTGAAACCTATGGCATCTGAATACAAAGCAGGTAGTATCACAGCTCCTTGTAACCAGGGTACAAGAACTGGGGTCACCAACACTGGTAAAGAATGCTCTGACAGCACCGAGCCTTATCAGAAAACACCCGTTTGTCAAAGCAAAATCATTATTTTGTGAAAATATATCTGGTTTGATACATCCTAATTAAACCACAGGCGTGGTTCTGATGGAGAGTTGCCTGCCAGGAAAGATCCCCTTAGAAATCCAGGCATCCTAGGCTCCCAAGGGCAGAGACAGGATTTCTAGTCACACCAGGCAGCCTTGGTTCCTGTTCTGCCTGACTCCTAAACAGACAGATCTGAAGTCCTTTCATCTATTTGCCTTACTATCCTTCTGCTAGAAATAGAGGTCTCTGTAACTGATACCTTGCAGGGCAGTTCTGAAACTTGCTGCTTTTTCAGTTGGGTGCTTGGATGCTGCCAGCTGAACTCTTCCTTAAATAAGCAGGAATTATATACTGCTGAACTAAGTTTGCGCATTCTTGTAAACACTAAAGAATACAAACCCATATCCCGCTCAAGTCAATCAGTTTTGCTAGTGACTCTAATGGATTTCTGAATGTTTTCTTGAGAATAATCTGATTAAACCTTCTTATGGTTCATGGTTATCTTCTAATAAAACCTTGTCAGGTGGCCCACCTGGAAACTCTTGGTATCAGCTCTTCAGCCCGAATTCAAATAATACTCTAGGAGGCTTTGTTAAATTGCTTCAGATAATATGCTCAGCAATGCACAGCCCTAAATTAGGTTGTCTATGAAATTAATTCATATTAAACAGTTGCTTTAATATCAAATGAAAAAGCAATTCTTCCTCCTCCTTCCCCCCTCCTCGGACGTTCTCATGCACGACTGAAGTTCCACTTACCCTAAATCATCTTGGTGATATATGAGAGGGCGGGGGATAGTTCTTTCATCCAACATGTGTAAATGTCTAATTACTAATCAAAAATGTACTTGGACAGTAGGAAAGGTTTCTTTATTCGGTCAGAATTATAAAGTAGCAGATTTCCAGAGGAACTAAAAAATATGCAAGTCATGACAAAGTATTGATTGCATAATAATGTGATGTCAGCAGTGCAGAATAATCATGTTTGCAGGTGGGAGCTTTACATACATTATACAGCAAAGGTTTTACTGTTGAAATGGAAATATAAATCGAGCAGTATGTATTTCTAGGAAAAAAAAAAAAAAAAGAAAGCATTATTTACATACTAATACCCATCTTCTACATCCTGATAGAGCATTATGATCTCTCTCCTAGACTGACTAATGAAAAAGGAAAAAATCAGTGTTTGGAATTAAATCTGATGTGGATGACATTTAAGGTCATGAAAGACAATCTTAGTTGTACTGAAATCTTTTAATCTTATTTGCAGATTATTCCATCAGTGGCTCCCTGGAGTTGCAAAAGGATTTTATTCTCATATCTTTATTATTTAATTGAATGTTGAAAGTGTAACATATTGTAAATTGCTCTTATTTTTAAAAAGTAATTTCTTGTCTCAACATCAGAGCATTTGCAGAGGTACAGTACTGACTCAGAAATGTACCTGGGCAAATTCAATAGTGGCATACGAATTGGTTGGACATAATTAGGTAAGGAAATTACTATAGGGGGTGAAGTACATAATCATACTTAATTGTGATTCAACAGATGTTCAAAATGACTGTAACTTACACCAATCTGATGTAACAGCCAAATTTGATTCTGTGTCATATCAGGATGCAATTCCCATTGAAATCAGCAGGTCCAAATAATTAAGCGTGTCAGACTACTGAATTCTGTAAGCAGGAATACTTTCAGCCCTGTGCAAACACTGTGGCAAATTAGAGGGGCGCTGGTATGTTTTTCCTTATCTTGGTCATCACTTTTTGTACAACCTGCTGTTTCCTTTCCTTAGTGAAGTTTAAGATGTTGCTGTTCTTCATAGTCTTCACCCAGACTTAACCTCCAACACCTCTTTAAGGATTAAATTTCACATTCGGCAACTGAATTCGAGACAGCTTTCCCAACAGCCTGAGTAGCTGAACAGTTTCTTGGCAGGACTAACACATCACCAGCGCTGAAGGTCCAGTTTGTGTAGGAGCAGTTCAGGGCTCATCTTCACTAACCAGCCAGCCCAACTCTGAGCTTCTGTCTTCACCTGGCCTGCACTGAAAGTTTTCTCAGCAAAGCTGTATCGACAAAGCCAAAACCTTTTTCTCACTGTTTTCTGTTTTTACCTCCATTCACCTGGAGGTATGATCCATGGTTCCTGCATTAAGATGAAAAACGTATCTCTTCCCTGACAATGTGAGTGCTTTTAGCTTGCATGCTCCATGCAAAACTGTGAAATCCCACCACAAAGACAATCTGAACATGGTTTCGAATCACTTCCCTAAACAGGCCAGCCAGTCTGTGCCTAAACACTTTTCATGTGAGTTTGAAGATACTTAGGAAAGACGCTAGAGCATATAGGACAAACTGTCAAATAGTGACAGCAGAACTTCATTAATGAGGCTAAGGATTGGCAGACTCCATACTTCAGTGACAAGCCATGGCAGAAGTCCTCTGAGTAGTTATTTCAGCCATCTAAGACCAAGCTTTCCAGCAGACCCTTTTTCCTGGTCTGGTCCCTCCATGGCAGGAGAAGCCAGTGGAGAAACCACACTGTGAAGATCCATTGATGCTGCATTACCTGGAAGCCAGACAAAGCCATGGGCATCTTTGATACCAGCAGCGGCAGCTGCAGGACCCCTGGACCCTAGAGGTGAGGCCATCTCTCCCCGAAACCAATGTCACTGCATCTGCAAAGGAGTGTACAGTGTTCTCTCACTACCTACTTCCATGCATTTCTTGTAGGACAGTCTGATTCATTTATTTCCTGGCCACTGCGGAGCTATCTCTGGTAGGTATTTATACAGCAATAATTGCAAACCACTTGTGCACAGGTATTTATAGAGCACCAATCACATGCAGTTGTGCCTAATGACTGATATTAGCATGATGTGTCAAATAAATACACAATCTTTCTCTGCAAACAGCAGGGTCCAAACAACTCAGCTAATGAAACAGGCAATGCAGAGCACATACGTGGCACCACCTCACCTATCCTATTTTTGACCGTTAAAATGAATTATATGGATCTCAAGTACATGAAAATAACGCAACAAGACTACCGAACTTGCAGGCATGTCAATAGCTCGCAGCAAGGCTTACAAGAGAGGGTTTTGTTCCTCAAAAGTAAACACTTTGCATAAATCGGCTCTTTGGTGATAAACTAAGAGGACTACTGCTAGGGTTCAGAGCAGGGGAGAACGGAGCAGCCGGGCTCTCCCTTTCCTTACAGGAGTGCCTGGGTTCACAGCATGAGACTGCCCACACCCAGGCAATGTCCACCTTGCAGCATGAATTAATGACCAGTACCTGCAAGGCGGGAGAGTGTTAGCCCCATTCTGTGCCCTGGGAAACAGTGAAGATAGCAACCAGCCTCGTATTGCGGTTAAGTAATTGGCCTCATGTTGCAGGCAGGATGTGACACACAGAATAACAGACCTGCAGGACAGCACTGTCATCACAGCAGTGCCTCCTTCCCCTGTCCAGCTTCCCTCTCCCTCTTCTAGTCTCCTCCACCATTAAATAAAATGAAGGTTATTTTGAAGAGAGTAACTTGTACTGGGTTATAGTGGGCTGATGTATTAAGTGAAAATATTGTTGATATTACTGTCTCATGGAAGCAGAGACAGGGAAGCGGACAAGAGGAAGCACCAGAGATAGACAGATGTAGTCCACACTTGCCCAGAGAACAGAAGGACATACAAATTGTCATGCTGGCACAGGACAGTTGTCTGGCTTATTTGTTATCGGTCTGTGGCATTGGCCTGTACCAGGTGTTTTAGAGGAATGTCAGAAACTGCCGACGTTGACTGTAAAATTACCTGCCCATCACGGAATTTTTTCCTAACCATAAGCAATCAGTAGTTGGTCTACAACCTTCTAGTTCACCTCCCCTGTGTTTGTGTATGTCTCTGTTCCTCTCTAGCCTGACTGTGAATATAATTCATTAAGTATTTGTAAATTTATCAGAAACCTACCTAAGGCATTGAATTCATAGTTTTCACTAATTTAATGCAGTATCTCTGAGAGTCAAATTCTGCATTTGGAAATTGTGCTTGTGACACATGATATAGATGTCTTTATTTTCTCTGAGAGCACACAGAAATAAATATACTTGAGCCAGAAATCTCCCACTGTGTGGAAAGGTGGCTCTCTTTCAACCACAGACACTCCTCTGCACCTGACAGAGGAAAACACAGCACAGCTACTGTCACGGGAAGATGTTGCAACCGACTGCTTAGATTCTTAAGACAATCATTTTCACTAAGAGGTGTGCATGGCTGGATGTTACTTTGAAATCAAGCCCCATGTGCATGAGAGAGAGAATAGAGGCGTGCCAGTATATATGGATATACAAGTATTAAATATACATATATATAAAACATACATGTACACATGTGCAGGAATGCATACAAAAGCTGGTGCACTCAGGAAACAGATTCCAAACTCGGAAATAAAACTCTTCCTTTATTCTTACAAAGGGGAGCAGGAACAGATTCTGTTGTATCATTCCTGTTAGCAGACAGAGGCAGGCAGAGTGATTGACTGATCCATTGATTTTGATCACAGTAATGGCAGAGATTTTGCTACAATGGCCAAAATCACAAGTTGGGAGCATTATTGCACTCTTTAAGTCAATGTTTGCAACCCAAAGGTGATACGTTACAAATTTTATCAGAGCCCCTCACCCTATCAGCATCATCACCATTTTATACCTTTCAGTGGTGAAAAAAACCCAGGAAGTCAATACTACCACTGCCATTTTGGTTTACCTTGAATGAAAGTGCTGTCAGGTGACATTAGCAAATGAATCAAATGCACGTACTTGAAAAGGTATCCTATTGTATGGTCACATCATGAGCAGTTCAAACTAAAATGTGTGCCTTATCCATATAAAATATGTATGCAAAAGATAGACAACAATATGACTCACTATCAGCTGCTGGAGGTCTTAGAAAGCAAAGCAAAGTGTCAGGGTAGAATTTTTTTTTTTCTTTCGTTCTATTAAGGGCATGTCCAAAGAGAGCAACACTGCCCTTTCAGATATTAGCTTTGTGCCAGTTTATGCCTAGAAACTTTTCAAACAAACTGATGTTTCACTCTACATTCAAAGAATAAAAGTTTTAAATGGGATCTACAGGTTTCATATACCCAAATCTTGTTATATTACTTAGAGTCTAAAGCTTTTTTAAGAATCCCACCTTACATAACTCTCTATGTAAAATAAAGGACGTAGTTTTTCATTTGCTAGCTTCTGTGAACTCACTGCTAATGTTTCCAAAACACTTCTTTCTTCCTACAGTCACACACTGGCCTCTTCTATCTCTGCCCATGTAATTTCCCTTCCCATCCTCTCTGTCTCACCTTTTTGCCCTTACTGCTATTCTCTTACTTCTCAAGTGGCTCAGAGTCTCCTATCTTATTTTCCCAAACTGCTCTTTTTCTTCCTTTTAATAGCGCTTCTTTACCAAGTATTCATTATAGGCTGTGCTTTCTCTTCTTTCTCCTGTTTCCCTACACGTCTCCGAGTGATTCTAACCCAGGCTACGCTGTTTGAGCTAACACAAATTGTCTCACAGCAAAACGTACTCCAGCATGCTGCATACTTCATTTGCAAAAATTCTCAAGTGATGGAAAAAGTAAAATGCCAAGAAAGTTTTTCACAGATCCCTCTGGCCAACAGCCTCTTTCAAAAAGACTCAAACCCAGCAGAACCCCCAGGCTTCAGGAGCCTTAGCACATACTTAGAGCTTTCTCCCATTTCTGCAGCGTGTGTCATAATGGTTTACATTGAAAGGCCAGCTTACTTATCTTGAGA
The DNA here is from genome assembly GCA_011801015.1 of Ardeotis arabs. Classification (NCBI taxonomy): domain Eukaryota; kingdom Metazoa; phylum Chordata; class Aves; order Otidiformes; family Otididae; genus Ardeotis; species Ardeotis arabs. Next base: position 25,353 of record JAAGAY010133177.1, read on the forward strand.
TTTGATGACCTTCCTCAGTGTGGACTTCAGAATTTAAATGTTTCCATGCTCCCTTATCTAACACTTTATTCTTTCTCACATTCCTGTTATTTATATGGGTGTGCAGGCAGAGTGGGTTAGTCAAAATCATTGATGGAAATGTATGCTGCTTAGTTTTCAAAAAGATTGTATTTCAGCTATCCTTATTTCAGATCACAGCACATAGGCTATCATTTAAAACTTGCAAATACTCAGAGAAATAGGGACAACGCAGCTAGCTTTGCTAGGAAAGCTGGCATCTCTAGCACAGACTGCATAAATGTTACATGCGAGCGTGAAAACAAATATGGGATTTGCAAAATACATAAACATTTTCAAAAACCTTTTGCATTTGACGATATCAGACATTCTTTCTAAAGGGAAGCTAGAGTGACACAGAGAGAAGCTGTTTCCTAATCAGGTGCTGCCTGTACCCAAGCAGTGTAATCTAATTTGCAAGTAGGTGACCTATATGTCTGGACATACCTGATTATTTATTCAACTAATCAAATTATATTGTGTCATTTGACGATGGCATGTACACAGTGCTGACACGATGTTATTTTTTGTCACCAGATAAGGGGAATTGATTCTAATCTATATTACTTTTGTTAGTCATCAACTCTTACACCTAGACCTGCCAAGGGAAGCATGAATGTATTTTGTGACGTTCGATAGCACACATATCATTGGGTCATAGTAAAGATAGGCATCGTTGAACAAAAGAAACCCCAACGACCATCATAATTTGACCAACTTTTTCTACAAACCAGTAGTTTAAGGGTGAAAGCATTCTTCCACCTCTCTCCCACCAGCAGGCGTGATGCACTTGCCCATTTCTACTTCTTCATTTTTTTTCCTTCTGTCATCATCTGGTTTTAGGAAGACATCACCGCGTGTTAGACTGCATCTGCTGAGAAACCTTGCCCCTTGCTATCCTCAAAAGCATTGAAGTCTTAAGAATACCGTCTGTTCCCCTATGTGCACTTGTGATGCCTGTTTTATAATTCATTTCAAGTGATGTGTCATAACCTGGACAAAAGGCTGTCTTCTTTTTTTTTTCTTTTTTTTTTTTCCCCATTGACTGATTTCATCCTCTAACAATATCTGCTGCAAAGGTCAGTGAACAATTCTTCAGAGATACCTGCCAGGGGTGGGGGGACTTGTCAGGACGAGTGCGTGCCTGTGCGACCTGGTGAGGAGCAGCGACCAAGGCCTCAACGGATCTCGATATTTACCACATCCTCCCCCCCGCCTTTTTTATTTTTTTTTGTCGGTGACCCAAGAGGTTATTTCAGCGGGGAGGAGGAGCGGAGAGAGCGAGGGTGCTGAGGCCTTAGTGGGAAGGAGGAAAGCTTTTAAAATACGTAATTAGGAGCCGCTCACAGAGGGAGGGAAGCCTCCCCCTGCGAGAAGGGATGGGAGTGCGATGGCAGTAATCACTGTCCTTGTCGCTCCCACGGGTGGGGGACTCTGGCCCCGGTACAGTGAGGAGGAGGGGGGGCCTGGGCAAGGGCAGGCGCTTGACCGCGACCCTCAGCGTCGCAGCCGCCGGTTGTCGCCACCGCCGCCCCCTTCGCGGGTGGGGGCCCCGCCGCTCCACCGCACCCCGGCCGCCTGCGCCCCCCGCTTCCCCCGGCCCCGCTCCCCTGGGGAAAGGCCCCGTGGCTGCCGGGGCCGAGACTGCTGGGGGGCTCGGGGGAGCCGAGGGAGGGGCAGGGTGAAATGCACCAGGTCGGGCGAAGTCGGCGGCCGCGTGGCTGTCACTGTGCCGGCGGCACCGGGCGCCCTGCAGAAGCGCGTGGCCAGGCAGGGGCCGCCTCCGCTCCACGCGTGTTCGCGAACCCCCCACCCCCAACCTGGCCCCTGCCGCCTTCTTCCCACGGGGCGCCAGGGGGGGTAAACGCAACTTCAGCTGCCGGGGCCGCTTTCATCCTTTCCCACCCCCGCCCCCGCCACCCCAGTTCCCCGCCTCCCGTTCCCGCCTGGAAAGCGCGAACTTGGGCTCAAATGGCACCGCGGCTGCAGGCGAGCCGCACCAGCCCGTTACCCCGTTTGCAGGGAAGGAAACCTTTCCCGGTCCCGGTTTTTTCGAAGGGGAATCGCGTCCTGCCTCCCACCTTCCCAGCCTTCATCCTCCCAGGGTACGCACGCGTGTAATTACCGGTGATTGTGCGAACGCAGCCCTGAGCAGAAGCATGCGGGTGCTGTGGAGAGCGAAGGGAAACGCCGTTAATTTAAGGCAATACACGCGTGGGTTGTGCTCTTTCTTTTCTGCACTACCCTACAGATATTGCACGTTAAGCATCAACCCAAACATCAGCGAGTCGTTTCCTAGTCGCCTTTTTTTTTCCCCCGAGAGGCTTTTTTTTCTTTCTTTCTTTCTTTTTTTTTTTTTTTTTTTTTTTTAAATGTTTTCCCTT